>JZLH01S0187881.1:0-34121 GCA_001188425.1 Eucidaris tribuloides | reverse complement strand
AATTCATTCTGAGAGGATATAATGATGATTTTATTGTACAGAGCATTGTACATTTTCACATGGTTTGCTATGGTAACATAGCTAACAATGTAACACACCTGTGCTCCAATAGCATTGCATAAAACTTCATTATTCTCTGTGTAATAATGTGAGTTGACAAGATAAACAGGGGTCTGAAGCAAGTGTTATTTAAAACAATCACATCTCCTTGTTGAGACAGTTGATTGCGAACAATCAATGTCTGCAAATCCTGATCAATTATACAACACAGCTTAAGACAGACAACTAATACCGAAAGTTAGACAAAACAGAACAGGAATAAATGGGTTGGCAGGTGTTTTTACACAACGGACATGTACACTAATCCTCACACTTCCCATAATAGGCTGGAAATATGAAAATTGAAATATTTTAAATTTTGTGAAAATTCAAATAACCCATAGAATAAGATTCTGTCGCAAGTGAAAGATTATCTCCAAAACACACAAGTCCTTTGTTCAGAGGTCGTATTTACTCGTAATAATTTTGTAGGAACGCCTGCTGTTGAAGTGATATCGACGGCAATATGCATGTCACAAGGTTTCCAAACTTTAAGAAACTATAATTGTGGCAGCATTCTTTTTTAAGTTATCAATTTAATGAGTTGATAAGTTTCCCAATGATGAACAATCAAATGCAGTCCACATACTATTTCAGGAAACTCAGTATTTATGGACTGATCAAATGATAACTACTGTATTGTAATCAGAGAAGATCAGTACATTGTAGTCTTCTATACATGGTATGTAGTATCAATTGGCACCATACCAAGTGTGAAGCGTTAGGAAAATTAGAATCTGAGGTAGAACCATTGGCTTTAGATTTGTAAAGGGGCCTAAATTCATAGAAATATCAAAATGTATTCAATTACTTTTAAAAGTTTTCAGGTAGAACTCTTTCCGCCAGCTGGCCCCTCTACCTCCGCGTAGGCTGCGGCCCTATCATACAAAATATGGTAGTGTCTACCAAGGAACATTTATGAACTTTTCTGTGTTTAAATTACTTCTCTTTCAATCATTCATTCAGGATGCGTCTTGGTTTTTTAATGTATTGTGTACCAGGGAACTAATGAAACTTTAAGTTGTCTATTTATGATTACTCTTTTCATTCACTTTATTCAGGATGGTTATATCATTCCAGCAGCTAAATAGACTGACTGTTATATGATTTACAGTCATTTTGCTATATAAAAACAATGATTATAGCCTACATTAAAAATACTATAACATAAAAATAGCGATTCAAATTTTTACATTCAATACTATAAACAATGACATTGAAAATTCATTTAAATGTATCTTGGGCAAGCATTAGGACTGTGGATCATCATGGTGGAGGGCAGTACTAACACACAGGCACTTGGGTATGAAAATGTGTTGTATAATACATTTATTATTGTGAGAATTTACATGTATAAGCAAACTCCAGATGCAAGTAATTATTACTCGGTGAGCATTTCCAAACTGCTGAGCTGCCCGCAAGAGTACAAATTATTTTTTTATTTTTTTAACTTACTGCAGCCAGTTGCATCGTTAAGGTGAAGGGGTACTGTATGGTGTGTGGCGGGGGGGGGGAGGGTCACTCTCCCCCCCCAAGTAAATATTGGCGGTGAAGTAATAATTTTCTTTTTGATTATTTTATTTATTTTTATTATTTATTATTATTAGTCCTTATTTATTTTATTTATTTATTTATTTATTTACTTAATTAATTTATTTATTTATTTATTTATTTATTTATTTATTTATTTATTTATTATTTATTTATTTATTTACATGATCATTTAATTTATCTCTATTTATTGTTTATTTCTTTTAGATTCATTATTATGTAGATCTTTTTTTTGGGGGGGGGGTTGCTCTTCAAATTATTTCATACTATAAGACATAGCATAACAAGGATGATGGCTTTACACACTGAAAGGGGACAAGTCTAGATACAATCTCTTGTTGCTGCAATTTGAACCAGCTGTTGAGAAAATAACATAAAATTTCTGGACAGTTCATAAATACTGTTTATATTTGATCATTGATCTGGAAACTGAAAGTTGGTGGGCGGAAATATTTGATGTTTAAAACCATTGAATATTGATGCATGATTACTTGTAAACTAAATGGAAGTGTTTCATCAATACTCGCAGTCCTGGGAAAATAATAGTCAGAATATTTGAACAAAAAAGTTGTGTGGGTTTTTTGTGGAAGTGTTCTTATACATGTGACTTATACAGGATAAATACTAAAGATCACTCACGTACATTAAGATTATGATTAAATTGAAATAACACGGATAATTGATCTTTTCAACTGCACATGTACGATTAACACAATATAATAGATAACAAAATAGATACCTTTGATAGTAGGCCTATAGTTAAGCTGAATTCATTTCTTTTTATCTCACATGTATGGAAGCGTTTTTTTGTTGATTAGAATTATGTATCAGTGTAAGTCAACTTTTACTATCATGTTACATTTTGTTGGATGTACTTCAATGTAGAAATCTGGCAATTCAGTGAAAGCATGAAAGATCACTCACTGCATATATTACAATATAAATTTTTGAAATAAACATAAGATCTTTTCAACTGTATGTGTACTCATTAACTCAAATAGCTACCAAAAAGAGACTTTCGCACTTTTTTTTTCTTTTCTTTTTTTTTTGGGGGGGGGGGGTTCTGTAGACTGGTTCTTTAACACAGGATAACCAATAATGCAAAGATATCACTCGAGTACATTAAGATACGATATAATACAAAATAATTAAAGATCTTTCAAATGCCCACAGTATGTAGTACTCATTAGTCACATCAACAGACACCAAAAAAGAGACTTTCAGTATTATCTTTATATTACAGCATAATCTAAAACGCTAAACAAAATTATCAAGTCCCGCATGTTGTTTGGTTAGTTGTCAGAAATGAAATCTTGAGACATATTTCGCGAGAATGAAATGAAAATATTACTACAAGCATGCTTTGATTTCGTTGCACGGATTAATTTCACTATTACACGCATTTCCATACGACCACAACACGAGGTTAACTCGTACTTAGTCTCCAACGGCGGGGTAATAGTGACAAATATAATAATGTAGTCTCAGGCAATTGAAGCTGCCACTTTTTCAGAGAAGATGAATAATCAACTAATTAATCATACACTGGTATAATATTAGTTGTAACAGAAAAGCTTGTTCATTTCAAGATGCCACACTACCCCAACCTGTAGGTTTGCCCATTTCATATCTCTTTTAAGTGAATCATAGCATTTGGCGTGAGACTCACGCTTTTGGGTTCTTTTCTCGCAGCCAACATTTTGTTTGATTTATAGGCAGTCTAACTGTTGGGACTCATTCTTAAATATCACACCTGAAACCTGCGGCTGGGAATTTTGGGATTTTCATTTTTATCAGATAGAATTGAAAATTATTTTCTTTTTGGAAATGTAACCAGTTTCTATTTTGATACACTTCCTCACATAAATCAAATAGTTTTGGTACCTTCTTTTGGCTCTTTGCCTGGCCTTTCATGATGATAAATGCCAGCCAAATAGAGAACACACACTTACACTTCATCGTAGATATGTATACATTGTAGTCTTTATCCATATTTGTATGCAGTGCGATGTGCCATTTGTGCCCATGAAGTGAAAAAAATGCAACGCTGGAAATGGTCTTTTTCACGTATGAGTGCACGTTGTCCATTTATTGCTACTTCATTTCAAAATTTGGCGTACTATCTCCATCAAGCAGGCGCTGTATCAGACGAGTTGTGGCTGGTAGAGGTGATATATACGTTCATGTTGGAAACAAAGCAAGAATATGGAGTCAAGGTAATGTTAGATAGTTTCAGAATTTAAACTAAACAACATAATATCACCGTTTGAGCAAATTACATGTGTCCTTTCGTTTTCTGTGTTTTGAGTAAATATTTTGATGTCACAACATTTCTTGATTAGATGAATGATGCATTTATTTGTGAAATTCAGATGCCTAAATCGGTACGAAAACTATGCAAAGGTTTCGAATGTTGCCGAATTCCCAACTATTTCTGGAAATTTGCTGAATTATTCCCGATCCGGAAATTTTCCCACACTGGCCGCAATGGCAATTCGAATGTCTTTTGTAAGATATAAAAACATATCAGTACAAGTAGGCGTGAAAGGGTCGGAAGAACTTTGCGGATTTGGAAATCTTTCCACTGGAAGTTTCGCTGGAATTCCTACAGATAGGGCTCGAATTTTTGGAATTTCATTTTTATGTCATATGAAATTGAAAATTATTTATTTTGGAAAAATGTAATCAGTATTTCTGTTGTACTAGCACTTCCTCACATGAAATCAAATAGTTTTACCTCTCTTTTTGGCTTGCCAGGGCCTTTGTTCATGATGTAGAATCAGCCCCAAATGAGCAGAGTACACACACATTACACATTCGTGTATGAGATGGCATACATTGTAGTCTGATCCCACATTGCATGCACGTGCATTGTGCAATTTGTGGCATGAAGTGAAAATTTCCACTGAAATGTCTTTGATTCAATATGATGTGGACTATTCAACATGAGATGGACTTGTTCGTCTTATTGCTACTGTAATTCAAAAATTGAGTATTATCTAAATCGAAGCAGGCGTGTATCAGATGTTTGGCTTGGTTGAGAGCGCCGATATGTACGTGTGCAAACAAGTCCGAAGAGTAGCCAGTCAAGAAATGTTATGTCAAGGCTCCACGACTAACTCTTTTGTATCTACTTCGCCCTTTGGGTAGTGAATTGATATTTTGAGATTTTTTATTGCCGCCCAGAATGAAAATTTCATTGCCCAATAATAAAAAACCAAAAATAAAATATAATTTTCAATTATTTTACCCACTAAGCTTTGCTGCACATAGCAAGTTTGTTAGCTTAATTCAGGGGCTTGCAGAAAGGTGTGATTATATGAGATTAAAGAGTGTAAAATAATTCAGAACACATGAACAAAATCAATATTATTTATTATATGCCTACATTTAACTGACACAAAATTTCACACAGATTTTGTTCACGTAAATAACGAAACAATCGTTTTTTTCATTCTTGATTAAAAGTGTATTTTCCAATTTTTTTCTTTCAGGCAGTAAATTTTAACATTTTGGAGGTTACTTGCCCAACATGAAATTTTACTTGCCCGATACCGGGCAAGCGGCAAGTGCTAGTGTCCGTGCCCTTGTTTATGTTCTTCATAATTGAACTAGCCATGCAAAATTATAAAAAATCAGTGTTTGTTATTACTCGTCTCATTTTTGTGTGTTTTGGAGTAAAATGCTCTTGATGTCACAACATTTCTGATATTAGATGAATTCAATCGTTCTAATTTTTAAATTTTAAATGCTAATGTACAATATATGCAAAGTTTCCGAAAGGTTGAACAAAAACTTCCCATATATCTGGAAATTTCTCAAAAATTCCCATTCCGGCTGCTCCCGAATTGTAAAGGGAGGACAGTCCCTGCTTGTGATTGCCTGAAGCTAGTATGGGTTAATTACAGCATCTTTGCTCTGTACTACCCCAACCTGCCCAGGCATAGTTCATACGGGTGCACCCGTAGAACTATGGGGTGAATAACAGTGCAAAAAGGATGTGTATATAGCCCCAGTAGCTCGGCAACGTTAGCCAGACAATCTCCCTGCTACAATGCGGGACACCCTGCGCGCCGTCACCGACACGCACGGCGAATCGCCACCCGCACCCTGGTTGATACAATGCCTTGAATTACAGCCGCGCACGGCACGTCACGCGCCCGTCAACCAAGCAAAGTCGCCCGAAGTTGTCCACGAGGATTTCACTGACTGGCGACGTTTTTTTTTTCTATCCGGCGTAAGTTAAATTCAAATTTTAAACTCAAAATCGAACTTTTGGAAAGCGACTTTTTCATTGAAATGTAAAAATTACGCGCTCTCTGGCACAGTACATAAATTTATTTCATGTTCACCAAAATCCGTCTGGTGCAGCCACAGCGGTCCAAAACCACCGCTACGTCAACGTGATCGTAAAGGCTTACCGGAAACTTCACTACCGTGAGGTCGCTCAAGCGTGCTAGCGGTTGTGCCTGAACACAGATTTCAAAAATATAAAACTGCCTGCTAACATGAATGAAACGAGTGGACTACGCTTGCATATGCAGACATGATATACAATTCGATAAACGAAGTTTTGTGAAATTGCTGAATAATTATGTGATTAAATACAGATTACTATTTGCCACTCTTATCAACCAATTACTCAATGCAAGGTATCACAAAGCAGTTGACAATACACACTATTCAGGTACAAAGCGCCCGACAATCTGCACAATTGTTTTCATGGCTAGAACTCACGCTCCTTGCATCGAAAACATCTGTGTACAGTTAACGCGCGTACGTTCGAAGTTGCAATGTGCCAGAGTATATTACGAGCAAGTGACCTGTAATCTGCCTGCACTGTACTGTAGTGCCGCTGGCGTTGGCCGCCAAACATGAACAACAACTGACAAACAAAGTACATCTAAACCATGCGGGCGATCGGGGGGGCGGGGTGGACGAGTCCCCCTCTCGATTATTTTTTGGGGCGTATCTCCGGAGCCGCGGTATCTCCCAGCAGTCACCAGCCCCGCCCCCCCTATTTTTAAAATGTATTTTTTTTCTATCATGACATGTTACCCATTTTTTTATGGGTTCTGTTATCTGCAACATCTTTTCAAAAGATAAAATTATTATGATTGAAAAGTAAATGTTTAAATTTAGTTAATGCGGCGCCGGGACGGGATTTCAAAGTCACAGCTTTCAACTTTTCGACTAAAAGTATGTATCCTGCGGGGCGAGCTGGGCGACGCAAGGTATTTCTATTTCGCCCTCCGTGTTTTCGTCCCACGCAACTGCGACGCGCCGTGCGCTCGTTTACAACGGTTCACACACAAGCGTCATGTTTTTTGTTTGTTTTTTCATGGAGAGTAAAGAGCTAGATCCATGTTTTTTTGTTGTTGTTGTTTGTTTGTTTGTTGTTTGTTTGTTTGTTGTTTGTTGTTTGTTTGTTTGTTTTAATTTTCGCCACATAAAGAACCGGCTGGCAAATCATCCACTGGGTTATCAGGCACTTGGCCACCACTGAGGGATATTGGCGTGATTTCAAGTCTTCAACAGACCGCGTAGCAAGCCATGACTGGTATCTGCATTGAGTGGGCCGTGCATACTGCGCCTCGGGCTCTCAATGCTCCAGTGGGTAGCCCACTGTTTAGTTCTCAATCCCCACCCACCCCTGGGAGGGTCTTCGCGTTCGGGTCGACGTGGTTAAAGCGTAGAATATGAAGCATGCGGCAACTTTTTTCATAGTGAAAAAACGGGGGGACAAATGACAGCAAAAAAAAAAAAGAAAAGAAAGAAGGCGGGGGAGAAAGGAAGGAGAGTAAGCCTGGAAGGAAGGAAGGGCGTTCATCAGTTTCATCAAAAGTGTGTGCCTGGGTCCAACCGTAGAAAATAATGGTCTGGAGCATCCATCGAGCTGCTTTGTGAAGTAAGCGGAGCCAAGACCGACGCGGAGACCGGGGGGCTGGGAATGGGGGTGTTTGCCCATTCCCACGTTAGAAACTTTTTCAAGAAAATTAAACTGTGTCCCCGAAAAATCGCATTTCAGAGTACACTAACATTGTGTTACGCGTGTTGTGTTGTATTCGTTGTTCAGCTGAACCTATCTTAATCATATGATTACACAATTCAGAGGAGGCCTCAATCAATAATAAAAACAAAGCTGGGAACACTCAGGAATTCGGTCAATCTAGTAATATTTTGGTGGTACGTATATACTTTGAGAGAAAACAGATAAATCTGAGTGAAACATCTTTATAAACATTTCGTGCAAGCCTATCGATGCGTTAATCTCTCGTGTATTCAGAAAATGCAACTACGCCCCCTTTCGTCCTGTATTACCGTTTCACGCACATCCACCAAGTACCAAGTATGTTTTTCTGTCCTCGCTGTTTTGTCTGTCAAGCTAATTCGTCATGCGAGATTGAAAATACAGGTCTGAATTTGAATGTACTCTGTAATAAGAAGTAAAAAGGGCAACCTTTTAATGTAATGTATTAGCTGAATATTTTATCACCACAGCAAATCATTGCATTACTTCTGGGTCGAGGTATAATTTGGTTTTTTTTTGGGGGGGGGGCTTGCTTACAATACGGAAGAAGTGTTATTCTTGTTCTTCATCCCGCTTATATGCTGTCTGCAGGAAGAATTTAAACAACATTCCAAGTTTACGATTGGCTGCTGGATTTTCCTTATTTCAACCATTTTCCTGTACTTTTATGAAACCACCGCCAGTGCCGTGACGTTAGTCCGACCTCATGCGACATACGAGACCTTCACAGCATGACATTGAAGATCGAGAAGACGAGACACAGTATTTCTGTTAATTGGTTGATTAATTTATTTGATTGAGCATCTGCCACAAATTTATTCGTACAGTCAACAAAATCCATAAAGCACAAAATATACAACTGTTATACAATAACGTAGAGCTACAGTAGTAATAGCTAATTACATATATCACCAAAGTGGTATTGAGACACAATTGAGTCGTGGAAGTATGAGACAACTCTAGAGATATCGTTAAGTACTTAGAATGTCTGCAACAATTGGATGCTCATGGCAGCTAAATTTATTTGAGGTTTAAACCATTAACATTGTGTATCAACACAATAATAAATGATGAATTAGGAGCTAATGCTAAATTTTGAGGCAGGTGTTGGGAAATGATGGAGCCTACTGAAGTAAACTCCATATTAAGAGACAGAGTAAAGGATTTGCCACTGTCAAAACGTTACAATGAATTGGAAATCAGCTCATTCGTTCACAATTGGGAAGATTAAGTTATAAATAAGACACCTGTCAATAGAACCTTTGCGGTAGGTACGTATTTTGTAGTGAAATCTGCCGACAACTAAACTTGTCGCAAATTTACATGTGACGTCGACAGTGCACCGAAGCCGTTTCCAAAATTTACCGATCAGCCGTTAGGGAAGCGTCGCGCGGAGTTTTCGAGTTTAGCCGTTTAACTAATCAGTAATCAGTGTGCTCGTGGTGTTGCGACGGTAAACATAACCGCGATCGCCAATTTGAGCAATTTAAACTTACGGAAAGAACAACAAGCATGTCGTTTATTAGTTTTCTCAAAACAACACATTCATGACCGTATGGATCTCAAAACTTTTCCACACACCATTTGTAAGTACTAAACTACGTTTGGTATAATAATGAAGGGAAGTAATGGACTTTGCAATCCCTGACACAATCTTAAATGTTAGTGCTTGTGTGATTGCAAAACATTTCTAAGAGGACAGCTTTTATTTAGTGATCAGTGAGGAGAGCCGGAAATGACAGAGGATCCACGCGATAGAAAGAAGTCAATGGGCATGTGGTATGTCTTGATCTGTCCTCCTCATTCTCGATAGACGGGCGTGTGTGCTCTTCATTCAGAGGGGTTATAGATAAACAACCCGCTCTGTCTTCATTCATTCTTTTTCTTTCTTCTTTCCCTTTTTCAGCCTGAGTTCGAACGCATTTTTGATCAATCTTTCCATAATGTGTGATATTGGTTGGCCAGACATTCTGAGAACAATTCAAAATCTACCGAAATATTGTTAGAATGACCACTGAAACTTTCACAATGGACAACGCGAGTTAGATGTCATCGTATCTATGTAGGCCTACATTTCCTATATGACAAAATGTGTCGGGGACCCAAACATTTTTATTTTTTCAGTCAATTCTGCTCAAAAATGACAGTGTTCTGTTTCAGATTGGTGCAATTCGACGGACATTAGTACTAGATATAAGTATATCTGAGTATCAACAATAGGAAAATTTACATTTTCACTGTTTACCCAAATCGCACATGTTTTTTAGACTGTCCTTTTGTTTTTTACCAGAATATTACATTAGTGGAAACATACTCGAGGACGGGGTCGCATCCCCCTCCCTCCCCCCTCCCTCTCCCCCCGCCCCCCCCCTCTGTGCGCTCTGGTTTGGGGGATTTTGAGACGTGGCGGTAAGTGTGATCGGGTTCACTAAAAAAAAAAAATAGTTTATGAAATAAAACTAAGAGTACAGTGACTTTTGGGGCGCAGAAAAATTCTAGCGCCGCACTGGGATCATTCACTTCCTTACTCATTTTGTATATAGATTGCGTCTGCGCATCAGCATTTTTGATTAACCCTCCTTCATATTGAATAAGAAAATATGAATCTAATATGAAATTATGTGCATTGAGATCAGAAAATGATACGTTTATTATCTCGTTTACGATAATCTATTTATGTTTAGAATGCAATTATTCTTTTAATGTTTGTTAAGGTGATCTGATATACGGAAACTGCGCTGTGCCATAATGCATTCTTTACAGAAATTCCAAAACGACGCTCGCCGCCATAATATCAGAATAAGAAGTTATTTACCAGAATCGATCAGGAGCTACATGTGCGATAAGGATGGAAGCGATCGAAGACGTGCGAACAAATGTTGTTGCCATTCTGAGTTCCATGGTATTTACTAGAACTGAATTTTGCAAAATAACTTTTTCTTATAGAGGTGCTCCAACAGTTACTCCTTGATTTCAAAACTCTCCGCTAGTCATAATTCGTCATTAGTATAGCCTAAATTCTCTTATTCCAAATTTCCTGCTATATATTTATCGAATTCAAACACTTACTTTACTGCACGTCATGCATGCTTAATCGCTGTTTTTATTCTTCTTGATACAACTATTAATTTTAATTACTTAGGGATTTTGCAAGGGGCCTCATCACTCATGGTAAGACAGCCTGTCTTTGTAAAGATGGAGCTGAATCCGTTTCGATCACTTTTTTTCATACATGTATTTTCAATGTGTTCGTTCGTAAGAATATTTGTAGTTTTTATGTTTTTGAAGTCGGTTAAAATAATAAATAAATGAAAATAACAAAAGTCTTTCAGTCAACTGTTTTGTCTTGATTTATGTTGTACTTTCATTCTACATCGGGAGGAATAAAAAGTTGCATTGCTCTGGAACTGAGAATAAGGCGCTGCGGTTTTGTCCACTTGTTAAAGGGCAGCAGGCATGGTTGGGGGAACATTAAAAATGCCCTCTCGAACAGAACCTGATTGAAAGATATATCAATGGATCACCAGCTGGAGTGCATCTCCTGGCTGGTTAAGATATCTCATTTGAATTTGTTACTTAATCCGAATCATAGTATGAACATACTAGCATTTTGGTTTCTTCGAGCCTGATATAAATAGTTCCATAGAGAACTTACACTACAGGATTTGTCTGCCACAAGGCATACTGATGCGAAGTATTTTTAGAACGAATCACCTTTTGACTACCAAATATTCACAGTTAGAATTCTTGCCCACAAGTTTACTTGATTCTAGAGTCAGGTTTCACCCCGAGTTGCAGGACTACCCCCAATTCGATGTAACATGTCTTTAACTTTTTATCACTTATGTGGTACGTGACTTATGTCTCGACTTCTCTCAACTTGCCTGGCGTGGCGATGTCTTGACTTGCGTTAGCTAAATGAACCTCGACATCCCTTGCTTTCGACATAATGAAATTAAGTGCGACATTGTCATTGTGTCGAATCATTCTCCACTTTTTCGCCAAAAGGATTACGTTTCTTTATGATTTGGTAATTTAACATCAGACAGAGTACAAGCTTTTTACTTCATCGTCTGCATTTGTGTGTGCGAATTGATCTCTCAATGATAGCGGCGTTATACAATGACTTCGTTTAATTAAATTATTTGCACCTGTCGTATTTGACAGATCATTGGACAAATCCTTCAGATGAAATACACAGCTTATAATACATGATTTATTGCTACTTTGATGTAATGCATGTACTGCTATGTATGTTTGTAAGTATGTAATGTCTGTATGTAAAATATAATATATTATATATTATATATATATATATATATACTATATATATATAGATTAGACCATGTTCATTGCTTTATTTATCTTTATTAAATTATCTATATTTAGTACACACACACACACACACACACACACACACACACACACACACACACACACACACACACACACACACACACACACACACACACACACACACACACACACACACACACACACACACACACACACACACACACACACACACACACACACACACACACACACACACACACACACACACACACACACACACACACACACACACACACACACACACACACACACACACACACACACACACACACACACACACACACACACACACACACACACACACACACACACACACACACACACACACACACACACACACATTTGTTTCTCGTGTGAAATTGTATCAATTCACTAGGAGTGTAATGATTCGCCATTCCAGTACATAATGTTATTCCCAGTTTAATAGTATCAATTACTGTACAGTTACTGAAAAATATATTTTTTAATTTTAATTACAAATGTTATCAATATAAATTATTATCATCAATTTATGCAAAAAAAGTAAATGAAATGACGAGTGGAATCACTTCATTCCTGGTAAAATGGTAAATTAATTCAATTTTACACGGCAATTAAACGATCGGAATAAATTTGATCGGGAGTCTTCTCATTGTACTTCAAAGTATAGGCTATAGATTTGTGCGGTTAACTGTTTTTTTTTTAATTGCTACATTACAATTCACTCATTGTCGTACCTTGAAGTTGTTGAATAACAGCATTGCTTTGTCGGCCACCAATCTCATCAAATGCGACTGGACCCTAGGTGGAAAATAATTTTCATGTATTACTGTCAGAACACACAAAAAAGTAGGAGGCAGGAGATAAGGAGACAGGGTCAAGAAGGGGAGAAGAAGAAGAAGAAGAAGAAGAAGAAGAAGGAGGGAAAAGGAAGAAGAAGAAGAAGAAGAAGAAGAAGAGAAGAAGAGGAGGAGGAGGAGGAGGAGAAGGAGAAGGAGAAGAAGAAGAAAGAGAAGAAGAAGAAGAGAAGAAGAAGAGAGAGAAGGAGGAGGAGGAGAAGAAGAAGAAGAAGAAGAGAAGAAGAAGAAGAAGAAAGAAGAAGAAGAAGAAGAAGAAGAAGAAGAAGAGAGTAGAAACAGAAGGAGGTAGAGAAGTAGGACGACGAAGAGGAGGAGGGAGAGCAAGGAGTATAGAGAAATAAGAATTGTTATAAATTGTAACAATAGCAAAAAGTTGAAGCAAGTGGTAGTAGCACTTAGTGTATACAAATATATACTGCCATCAGAGGGTCTGGGTTAAAACTATGGCCCGAGGTGACTGCATAGTACTAATATTTGCTGTGAGGGCGCAGCCCCGAAGCAATAGTACTATTGCAGTCACCGAGGAACCATAGTTTTAAACCAGACCCTCTCTAATGGCAGAATATATTTGTTTTTATATACTGCATTCATACATTTTTGTTTATTGATTGGTTAAACGTATGATTAGATCTACATGATAACACATAAAATATTTAATAAAAGGAATATATAATATATAATATCGCTAGCACAGCAAAACGCTGCATGAATGCACACGCCAATAAGGTCAAATCGCTCGCGCGAGCTGTCGAGCTAGCTAGTCGGTCGCGGGTGGGCAAATATATAGCGCCCTCATCGTTGACAGATTTAACGTACTAGCGGACTCGAAATGTACTGTGGGACTCGATACGAGTCATGAGAGTCCGATAGTACTTTTACTATGGTACTCTCGCTCCTAGACTGACAGAATAGTGTGTTTATTTTTATCACGTGACATACTTTTAACCAATCAATTGAACAAGAATATATGAATGTGGTATATAATAGTCTTATAGTATTAGCACAATAACAGTAAGTTACTTCTCCGGATACTTCTTCTGCTAATTAATAACAGTCGAAATAGTACTAGAAAGTAGGTATATGTAGCAGTAGTATATGTAGTAGTAATTAGTAGCAGAAGTAGTAGTAGTAGTAGTAGTAGTAGTAGTAGGTAGTAGTAGTAGTAGTAGTAGTTAGTAGAAGTAGTAGTAGTGTAATAGTAGTGTAATAGTAGTAGTATGTAGTAGTAGTATAGTGAAGTAGTAGTAGTAGTAATAGTAGTGTAATAGTAGTAGTATAGTAGTAGTAGTAGTAGTTGTAGTAGTAGTATAGTAGTAGTAGTATAGTAGTTGTATAGTTTGTAGTTGTAGTAGTAGTAGTAGTAGTAGTAGTGTATATAGTAGTAGTAGTAGTAGTAGTATAGATATAGTAGTTGTAGTTAGTAGTAGTTGTAGTAGTAGTAGTAGTAGTAGTAGTAGTAGTAGTAGTAGTAGTAGTAGTTGTAGTAGTTAGTAGTAGTAGTAGTAGTGGTGGTGGTGGTGGTGGTGATTTATCGGTTCTGTAGTAGTACAGTACGAACCACTATATATTACAGGATAATTTCTGATATTGTCATTGGTATTATCACGGTTTAACCGACCAACTCCACTATTCTTTCGTTCTTGCTCGCAAGATTGATTCGTCCGCCATATATTCAGGTGCATCATATAGTAGAGTAATCTGTTCAGGATTTTAATAACTCGTCGCAAATCGTGCTTGTCTCGTACATCGAGTGAAAGCATTGAAGTGACAAGTGCTGTATCTCAAATATGCGCGTACTTAGTTGTTTCATAACACGCAAAGAAAAAAGACTATTCGACAATACTCAATTGTATTTGCTGATCTCGACTCTCCAACCCTCGTGTTGTCCTAAAACTATACATACAATGAGCTCACACTTGAAGGATTCTTTATTTTACAATAGTATCAAGACATTGTTTGATGTCACAAAAAAAAGCTCTTACAGTGAATTTTAATGTTTGATCTAAAATGACCTTTGACCTTACTATGTCACCCTCCGACGGCAAGATAACATGAATGTACCCAAAGTACATCTATCATCCAAGTTTGGTTTTGGTTGCAATTGCAGCAACATGTACCACGTTATGTGCCATATGAGAGTCTTGCAGGTAAACTTTAACGTTTGTCCTAAAATGACCTTCAACCTTACCATGCGACCTCTGACACCAGGCCATAACATGAAGGTCCTGCAAGTGCAATATGACCCAAGTTTGGTTGAAAAGGGAGGTACCACTAATACATCTACCACCCAAGTTTGGTTGCCATTGGACCAATATTTGCCAAGTTTTGTGTCATCGAGAGTCTTGCAGGTAAACTTTAACATTTGTGACGGACGGACGATGGACGGACACAATTTGGATCCCTTAGTCTCGCCTTCATCTCCGGTGAGTAAGACGAAAAATGTAACGAATTTTTTCATCTGCAGTTTATCTATTATGTATCGTGTGGGGTAATTTTAGAGCTTCAAATACTTTGCATACACCATAGATAGCAGCATTAGTATCCAAATTTATGAATGTTTTGTTTTCCGAAACCAGCGATGATCTTTTATTTTCATGCACCTATAAATACATTCAATACTGAAAATGCAGCTTACGTATATACATGTAGTGTTATATCTGGCAAACCTCCAGCGAGCTATTTGGTTTTCATGACAAATCTTTGTCGGAAAGCTATGCACAAAATTTGCATACATTCTGGAACTAGTCCAGTGGTTAGCCAACTTTGAATTGATATAAATTTGAATGATGATGGTAAAACCTTGCCTCAACATTGAGTAACTGTCACAATTGTGTAATTTATTAAACCAATGCCCAATGTTTCACCATTTATCAACGTTTCATTATTTATCAACATCTAAAATTGACCCAAACCTCGATCGATCAAGCAATATAAATAAAAGATATTTTGTCGTTTATTTTTGTAACAATAAACAGTTTGAATCTTATGTAACGGGAGTCATTAAAATGGTGCTTATACTAAGTCGGTACTTATTGCATGGCTGTACATTGTGTTTCAAATTTATGCTTTTGGTATACATGCGAGTACAGGGTGGCATAACGAGCCAAATCATTTGGGGGGTCAGAAACGAATATATATAATTCCCATAATATTATTCTAAGATCCTCGTCTAATAGGGCTAAGACGTGACGTGAAGAGATGAAGTTTCGCTGGTTTATGCCTTTGCATGGATGGTCTCAGGAACGATTTATCTTAATGCGCGATATTGTTTAAATTATAATAGTTAATTTTCTGATTTTTTTCATTAATGAATTGTCGTTATTAGAGGTGGCAGGGAGTACTAATAGTGAATTCAATCATTACATGTATTTTTTGTAGGCACACTTCCCCATATAGTGATGTGCATGTCGATAGGTGCCCACAACACTGGATTTTTACCCTTCTCTTTTCGATAAAGTGCATCTATGGGTTCTTTAACGTGCTCTTGTATTTCTATCTCAACACGCGACACGGGGCCCGCGCTTTAAGTCAAGGGATACAGCGAGGACAGTGCCTTGTACCATTATACTACTGGTATATGACATTGACTCACACCAACGATCTGTAACGACGCGAACAATGTGGTGACATTTCCCTGTACTTTATCGTTATTGTTAAGCAAATAAAAGGCTAGGCAGACGCTTGATAGAATTTAAAAAAACCTCCAAAGATAATAAGATTGGTTATGTATTACGAATGCTACGCCTTTCCATTTTCTACTACTTTTGTGAAACAATAAGGATTAGTAGAAGCAGAATTTAAAAAAATCTAAAGATACAATGCGCTCAGTAAGCATAAGTGATTTACCTCGAAATACATTTTGCACATAAACCAGTCAATCTGTTCCATATTTTTTCCCTCTTGCATTAAACGTATTATATTATGCCTCCGTAAGCACGTAAATATTTTGAAATCCTCACCTCAAAGGTTGAAGATTGGTTGATGATTAAAAAAGACGTAGTATTTTGTATTATACTACGCATCGACACGGGGACAAATCAACGTAACTTAAGTGCACTATTATATCCTTCTAATTTTAGGAATTTACAGAAATAGAAAAATCACGTGGTAGAATATAGCGTACTCCTCTGCATGATGTTGTACTATTCAACTGTTAATGAATAGTCACATTAACAAGTGACTACGGGGAAAGAAATAATTTCCCAAGGGGAATAGTATGATTATCAATACATGAATTACAACATCTGCGTTATTTAACTGAAGGCGGATTTTTTTTTTGCAGTATATATCTCTCTGTACCATGTGTACATTTTTTTATAAGGGGTCTATGTCAGGACCCCGCTTTATAAACTGTTTGTTCTGCTTGAAGCTGTTAATAGATAGTTACAGCTAATAAGTTTGGAAAATATTAATCTGCATGAATTAATGAAGGTGCAAAAATAAATTTATCAATATGAACGTTTCTGGACCACGTTCAAATTTCATTTGAGGGGTCAAACACACCCCAAAACCCCCCATCTGTACGCCAGTGGGTGTACATACATGGGTGTATAATTGAAACTATTATGTACATGTGCATGTATTCATAAAATAAATTAGAGGCCTAAGAAATATGGACCTATCGAAGAATGACTTGAATGTATTGGAAAGAGAAAACGACAAAAGACGAGGTTCTGAAACTCATTAATGTGCAAATTTGCACCTTAAAGGTACAGGAGTGCACCATAAATAGTCTTTGGTATGACCAAGCCGGGGCTCGAACCCACAAACTTTCGGACGTGAGGCACTTACCACTATAGGCCATCATGCCGGCCATGAAGTTGATTATTTTCTCCTGATTAAATTGTACTAAAGTTGAATTATTTTTAACCTTCAAGGTGCAAACTTGCACAGGCCGTTTTCGTAATTTCGTGGATGTTTCATTCCCGGGAACCTAGAGACGAGCTATTCCATTAACCTGCTCCTTTTAAATGAACTTCAATTGCTGGAATCTAGTTTGCATGTATTACTTGCTGCAATGTCGGACAAGTCATGGAGAAGCCATTAGGTTGTCAAAGACAACCTTTGTTAAAAGGTATGCATGAAATTTGAATATGTTACGAAAACGGCAAAGGTGCAAACTTGCACATACCCATGCAATCTGGCGAGCGCATAACCGTGAAAGGTGCAAATTTGCTCGAATACCGCGGCGGAAATGGCTCTGCACCTTTCCCCGCAAAGTTGCACCTTGTGCGCACCTTTTTTTCTTAGTGTGCATGTTCTTACCTGATCGTAACCATACGAGTCACATGCACCTGCCTCAAGTAGCTGGCCCTGGAGATGTTCAAAGAATGCAAGTCGATCCTCATCCGGGGACTGTACAAATTAAGTGATGAAATATAGATTTTACTTGAGTTACTGGACTAAGAATTGCAATAGAAGAGGACAAACGGGTAATTTCTATTGTTTTACTCCGTGTTTTTTTTTTCTGCTTGGATTGAAAGCCACGGCAGGAAAGTCATTTAAATTGCAAATTAGAAGTTCTGCTTATGTTCAACTGCCAGCAATTTCAGCAAAGAAAGCGGTAACAAAGGTTTACAGAAACAGATAGGTTACTATGAACTTGGCAATATAGAATCCAATTTCACCATTACAAACGGAAAAGAAATGAAAACTGTAAAAGCATTATTTTAAAGACACCAGTTAAAATGAACCAAAGTAAAAAAAAAAAAAAAAATGAGAGCTACATAATGCTCCATGCAGTAAGTGTCTTTAATAAGGTATAAAAAGGAAGCCCTGAAACAATGTATATTTCAAAATGAGTATATTTAATGCTTTAAAACCGTAAAAATCTATGAGTACTCAAATTGACCGGATTCACCCGCTCATTTCCTCCCATAGACTACTGTGTGCAGATCTAGGCCATTCTTACCCCACCACGGTAGAAATTCAAAGGTAATCTTTATTCATGCATATCGTGCCTGTGGCACCATAACTTTCCCAACTTTTGTATTCTGTGATGTTTATCCTTTATTCAGTTATTACTCTTATAATAGATCTGGAATTCGTCTTTGTGTACCTCGCACGAAACGAGAGCGTTACAGGAGCTCATTAGTACCCGATTCCATTCATGTGTTTAAGCAGGGTGACTCGGGGGAAAAACAGATGTTTACAGTGCGTAGAAAGGCAATACGAACCTAAATAAACTGTTCACATATTTCTTGATGGGGGGGGGGGCGAGGAGGGACGGAGAACGAATGAACTGATTTAAAGTTTGACTTATTTTCTTCTGAAATCAAATAGGCTGTGTTTTTCCCCAATTTCCTCACGTGATATCATGCGTTTATAAATTAATACATATGCATATCTAATCTTCATTCAGTTTATGTAATCAAGCTTTTTGTGTACGTATATGATTGTATTTTGCATTGTTATTAATATTGTTATGTAATGCCAGTGAACAACGAATTTCCATTTTTTAATGGACAATTAATAAATTCAATTCAATTCAATTCACTACTATGTACATGTAGCTCAGATATCAAAATTTGAAATTTCTTAAATTGATGCGCCACAATGTTAAATTGTGTCTTGAAAGCAATATTGTGCACGGAAAACTTCTTATGGTGTTTCGTAACTTACGATTCCGTTGAAGTTGATTTTCGAAAGGTCGTCTTGGATTTCGAACCCGCGCATGCTCAGATATCCATTGAGGGCCTCCCCGATTTCCTCCGAGGTACAGAAACCTTCCTCTGCTGCTTGGATGTTCCTGGTATGCGTCTCCCACCAACCTTTGTGGTACCAGCCGAACAGGATCCACACGTACTTGGGACCGTACAGCCCTTGTCTATAAATCTGTATATCCGAAGTTAAAGTAAGTGTTATTATGAGTACCCGGGATAAAACTCAGTTTACTCGGATTATAATCAGGCACATCTAGTAATTTTTTTGGAACCTTTGGGGAAAAAATGACTACATGTGCCCTCTCCAAGTGTAGGTCGACCGGCATGATGGCCTAGTGGATAGAGCGTCCGCCTCAAGTCCGGAAAGTCGTGGGTTCGAGCCCCGGCCGGGTCATACCAAACACTTTAAAAATGTTGTGTTGGCTCAGTTAATAGAGCGTCCGCCTCACAACCGGGAGGTCGGGAGTTCAAGCCCGTTCAAACCCCGGCTTGCGTCAGACCAAAAGACGTTAAAAGATGGGAGTTGCTGCTACCCTGATGGAACAACGTCGATCTGGCGCTGCTCAGTGGCTGCCGGGCCCACCATCAATTGCGCAAAATGAATTTTCGCAGGATTTCTATTTCGAACAATAAAATATGGATTATTATTCTGCTTTCTAGCAAGGCGCTCGGCATTCTAGAACAGAGAAGGGTAATAATAACATATATGTTGTGCAGTCTATCAGACTGAAGTGGCTACCCTGGGTTAATATCAATACTAATACAAGATAAGACGTTATTATTAGTAGTAGTAGTAGTAGTAGTAGTAGTAGTAGTAGTAGTAGTAGAAGTAGTAGTAGTAGTAGTAGTAGTAGTAGTAGTAGTAGTAGTAGTAGTATCATCATCATCATTATTATCATTATTATTATTATTATTATTATTATTATTATTATTATTATTATTATTATTATTATCATCATTATTATTATTATTATTATTATTACATTATCATTATTATTATTACTATTATTATTATTGTTATGTATTATTATTATTATTATTATTATTATTATTATTATTATTATTATTATTATTATTATTATTATTATTAGATAGATAGATGGATAACTAGATAGATGGATAACTAGATAGATAGATAGATAGATAGATAGATAGATAGATAGACAGATAGATAGATAGATAGATAGATAGATAGATAGAAAGATAGATAGATAAATAAATAGATAGATAGATACAAATTTCAGTAGACTACTATTAGTACTATGTGACTTCAAATTGAAGTGAACTGGATTATATGTTTATTTTTACGCCACATACCTCACAGAATATTCTTGTTGCTAATTTTCCATAGGCACTGAGAAATATTATTCGGGCATCGTGTTTCTAGAGTAGCAAACATACAAAGGGAATATAAGACAGAATAAGAACATTACATTAATCATATCTGCCATGTAACGAAATCCTGTAAAAGGAAACGTTGTCAAAAGAAACTACATGTATTATCAGCAACTTTGAGCAAATGCCTGTTTTGAACTCAATGACACACTTTCAGGGAGTATAATAAATATATAACACGACTGTAAATAACAATATTCAGTCATTAAAGTAGTTTAATATTTTACATTTTTACCTTCAGACTAAGGATGTTAGTTCGTGGATCCTCGTTGATAGTTTCTATAGCAATTATAGTCATTTCTTCTGCTTTCATCATGGCCGCTAATTCCTCCATTTCCTGTGAAGATATGCGGATGTTAAAAAATTCAACTATGCAGAAAGATGTGGGGTCCTTTGGCAACCATGAATAATAATATCATTGATCATAGTTATGCATACCTTTAAAGCCACGGGCTAACAATGACCACAGTTTTAAAAATTATGAGCTATAATCATCCATACTCTAAGTGTCTTTGATCAGGTCTAAAATTAAAGCCCTAAAAAATTGTATTTCATCATGATTATTTAGTGCTTTAAAAAAAGTGATTCACCATGCCCATTTTCTCCCATAGACTTACTGTGTGCAGATCTAGGCTATTTTATACTCCTTCGCTGTGGAAATTCATGGGTGACGTGCATTCACGCATATCTTGCCAGTGATGGCAGCATAACTTTCTAAACTTCTGTACTAGGGTGTTTATTTGTCCATTTTCAAGCACTGCTATGTACATGTAGCTCATCTCAGATATCACAGTTTGGCCATGTTTTAAATTGAAGCTCACAATGTTAGCCTGTGTCTTTAACTCTTGCCTGACTTTGTTTGCCAATTTGCAATTAAAGACAATAAGTAGGATTTACTAGTCCCCTTAAGTGCTCTTACTCAATACAGTACACGTTGCTATGGCAGTTGAGCAGAGAATTTCGTTTGAATTCAAGATTTATTTAAAACGAAATACGGTACATGGACATTCTCCTAAAACGGAAAACGATTATTTTGAAAGATGGCCTTCAAGTAATTACTTTTCACTGGATTCTTTGATGGTTCTTTGAAGAACATTTTTATTGCTAGTTACGACCACAGATTCTCCGAGGAGTAGTTAGACCCTGTACTGGTTTTACTATGAACTTTCGGGTTCTTCTTCGGTTTCTAATTTGATCTCAGAGTTAGTAATTTATACATTTTGATCATTTACCTCGTTGTTGTTTTAATCGAAGCGTGCAAGAATTTTCAGTGTTCTCACAATGAAGTGTAAACTCAATTTCAAATTCAAAATAAAGTAAATTTCCTTCATGTAAGTCATTTGCAATTAACGCCCAAGTACATTTTTGGTCGATAAGACAAAATTTGGTCAATCTGTCACAAAGTATTCTTTTGCCACCCCAGACATTAGAACACAGCATCATACCTACTAAAAACTGTTTATAGCGACAAATTATGACGTTTAAATTAAAGGGAAATATCTAGCGGTATGTACATTACCTATGATAAATCTCTCCCCCCCCCCTCGAGATTTTGCATTTTAAGTAATTTCTCAAAAATGCGAAGGTTTCAGAGTGAGCAATTTTCAGGGTATTAATAGATCGTATAGGTGTATCTACAAAACATAATTGCAAATATTTTCATTTTTTACCATTTACAAAACTAAACTTGGGCTTAAATAACCAAAGGATTTATCACTGAAGCAATGGTTTTGACTTTCTATTATGTCTTTGTTTTAATGACACAACTCTAATAATAATTCAATGGAAATGTTACCGTCCGGAAAAGGTTCACGTCTTGGTAGATTATGGCAGCTCTGTTCCACTCCATTTCCTTCAGAAGAATAATCCTGGCCGGGTTAAATACGGAGTTCGCGGGGTAAATTTGAATCGTGTAAGGGTAATTCTGAACCAGCTCTGGAGTAGCGATGGGTTTGGCAATTCCCACCTGTGGAATTAAGAGAAATCAGTTTATTATCACTGGTATTTTATTGCATATTAAAATCTTGTTTTTGTTTTTGTTTTGCATTATCTTATTACGGCAGCACTCTTTCAACACTTCTGACAATTTTAAAATACTTAATGTTACAAAATATAATAACACATGCCGTGAAATTTGGACTCCGTTGGCGGACAGTATATGTAGTTTTATGCTTCATAATTATAACAAACGTTAATCTCTCTTAGCAATGTAAATATGAATAAATCTTAATGACACTAAAGGTATCGTATCACACCATTAAAAAAATCTGACCTACACGATTCCCTATGTTACCAGTGTCTACAATAAGGTTTAAAAATGAAGCTCTGAAAAAAAATGCAGTTCAAAATAATCATTAAGTGCTTTAAAAAAGTAAAAAAACATCATTGAGCGACCATTCCCGTATATACTGCTGTGTAGCAGAATTTTCATCAGCTGAGATGTGCCGATTTTTATCTGTACACTTACGAGTGACGGCATAACTCTCTAAGTTTTGTGTTTTAGGGTGTTTACTTGTCCATCCAAACACCGTCAGATATGTCAGATAGCAAAGTTTGAAAAAATTTCAATGGGGCTTCCACAATGTTATATACCGGTAGTGTTTTTAATCTCGGCAAGCATTTGTTCAGAAGATATTAAAAACATGATGGATAATGAGACATAACATAAATAATATTCACTGCACTGTAGTGTTTAATTTACTTATGTTTAATTTACTTATGTACCTGAACTAAATGATACTGTGCAGCCACACGATTTACAACTTCGCCCACTCGGCTGTACGTCGGACCCCACGCCATAATCATCTGAGGAGAATGGTAAATGAAGTCGTGGAGCAATCGAAGAGCGGTTCCCGGTTGTGCCTGATTGTTTTGATGAATTAAACAAAGTTGGTGGATTTGAGTCAAGAGAGTTATATCGTTGATCAACAATTGACAATTAGATTAATTATTTTTTAGTACAAAATAGAATTGTCATTGATTTGAATTCTAAACACGAAATACATACGCCACTGGTCATGTAATTGATCACGTGACTAAATGGCGAGAATATCATGAAAACAAATCAAGATTATATAAGTATATATATATTTCACTTATTCCCACTTAAAGGGGAAATGGTAAAGAAAAATCATACAAAAGAGGAAACTGCTAAAAACCTGTTTGTCATATTCTGTGTGTGTATTGAAAACTCAAGTTTACGTGAATGTGTAAGTATTTGAGCCAGTAAAAGTGGCATAAATAAAAATAAATTCTACATATCTATAATAACGAACATAACTTTTTTAACCCTCATATATTTCCCCTAAACATTGTTTAAACAACACATAATTTCAAAAGTAAAATAAATATATTGTAGTGTAATGGTGAAATATGTCATTTTCACCTTAAAGACGATATGAACCTTAAAGTTTGATAAGAGTACAAAATCTACCCCTGTAGTGAGAAAAATGGTATAGTCCTCGTGTCAGCACACGCGCATGTCAGCATTGTAACAATAAAGTTACAGATCGTAATTAACCGGCAGGAAAGCACATTAATTCGTGTTCAAAACGTAAAGGGAGAGTGCATATGTAACTGTATTTTCTATACCGTTGGTTCAAGATTTCAGGTCATTCTCTACAAATTTCCCAACAAATCATGAACAAAATTTTATATGTGGCAATTTGGCAACAGAACACATGGTACAAAAAAATTTGATCACGATTCTACGACCATGACGTTACCATAATCATGTGGTAAATACACTTCCACTGATTTATTTAACATAACAATATGAATTATAATTTTTCCTATAATTTTATTTATTAATTTGTATATTTGCTTTAATTACGTATAAAGATTGGATATGAAGACATATATGAAAATTTTGTTAATTTGAGCCAATCAACGTATTTTATATAGAGAGCACTTAGTTTTCAGTTATTATACTCCGAACACGGACTGGTTTCTTCGATGACCAAATCGATTCCCCAAGTAAGCCAATGGCGGATTTAGCTCCCCGTTCCATTTGGATGAATCTTGCAACATATTGTGAAGTTTACAATACGACCTGTAATATGAATTATTTTTGTGGATCCACCACTGTAAGCTCTAACTTTTTTTCATGAGTAAAAGTTACCGTGAATTTTCAAGAAAATCTGTCTAAATTTATTTGTACCTGCGTCCAGTTCCAAATCACTCGCAGTTCATAATCGTCCAGTAGATTCGGGTATTCGTTGACGTGATCTACCGCCAAGTGTACAGTGCATACTAGATGGTCATAGTACTCGTTTGAAAAGGGCAAGAATCCGGCAATGTAGAGCGGAGTTTTGTTCCGCGGGCTCGATCCGGTCATGTGCGGATCCTCGATGGACCACCGGGCTGAGTTGGGCCATATGTCTTTGTACAAGGTGCAGTTGCCCCATTTCTCCATTGTAGTAGAAGATGTTGTCGGGGTGGTTACGGTGGTGTAAAAGATGAAGAGTAAGAAAATCTGACGAGATTTCATCTTTATGCCCTTGACCAATTCTGTCGGAAAGAATTATAGTAGTAGTAGTATATTTTTATGATTATGATTATGATTATGATTATGATTATGATTATGATAATGATTATGATTATGATTAAGATTATGATTATTATTGTTATTATTATTATTATTATTATTATTATTATTATTATTATTATTATTATTATTATTATTATTATTATTATTATTATTATTGATGTTGTCATTATTATTATTATATTCGCCATTAAAGGACAATAAGTATTTTGCGAGGTACACTATACATGTATATTGACATTAAAAAAGTAGAATGTCACCCAATTACATTCTAGCATCAATACCTATACCATGAACAGGCTGTTAATATGAAACGTTTGATTCAAAGGGTAACAATAACTGTATGAAAGAGTACACCACCTGGGATAAGCATTCCAAAAAATTGAGAAACTTGTCATGGAAACTGGGTAAGAGTTAACTAATCCTTTAAACCATGTCTCCCTCCTTAGCCATTGGATTAAATGCATAGTTTTACAGAAGTATTTCCTTTGACGGAGCGCTACGCAAAAAGCTACCTTTCATATACCTTATTAGGCTGATAAATGCTAACATTATAGGAGAGATATGGTGCAAACATCCTTTTAACCTTCTGCTATGATAGTTACAAGACGTCAAAATATTTCCTGCAGAAAAAAATTATCACCTGTTTATTTTCCGATATGTTCGCGGAATATACCCTTTCTTCCAGATTAGCCACATTTAATGATTTGCTTATTGTTGAAATAAAACAAATTCGTAATTTTGTAAGTCTTTGTTTCCTGTAAGTTAATTTCCCCCTCAATTGCTGGTATGCATGACTCAAATCTAATCTCAAGATATATTCTTATATGTATTTTAATATTAATTGCCTATATTACATTTTTAATGTGCACATTTAAGATTGTGTGATTTTGAGCAATTCGGATTCTGACTGCTATTCGCGATTTGAAATAAACCACGAATATATAAATAATTTAGATCGTAGAAAATGGATATGACTGATTTGATAGGAAACTGAAAAACATTACGAGACGTAGTGGTGAAATATTACTTCATAGTGTGGTCTAACTTATGTTTAATTATTCTTGATTGTAAGGGTAGAATTTTCATAACTTTAAAAACATAATGGTAAATAAAAAGAAACGCATCACTTACTATTTTCTCATACTGAAATATTTATTATTGTCTGGTGACTTTGAAGAATTTTCAGATACTAGAAATGAATAAAAGCAGCAATTTCAGTGAAAACGACCTTTTAAGATCTTTTGAGTGAGTGACTACCAAATCCCCAAGGTTTGAAAACATTGAATTTGAATTCGCTGTTATTGTACAGGCCAAAATCAACAACTGGCTGCGGAATGAAAACAACATTGTCTCCTTTGTTAATGCTTTCCCGCCGCAATCATGTTTACCATTAAGATCGTTTTTCATCTTGAATCACAAATTGACTGCGGATTGCACACGAATGATCAATAAATGTCGCTATCTTTCCCTCTTCCTGTCTTTTCTTTTCATCCATTTCAATCATATTTTTCGCGGTGATAGTAAGTAAGTCTCTGTGGTTACACGTGAATAGAAAAGGTTTGTCTCAAAAGGTATCTGTGAAAAAGGTACCAACAATGTAAAAATTATCTGTATTATTCATTTCTAATCTAAAGCAGGTACTTTCATTTTTGTCCCGTGACTGCAATGAATGCTGACTTTATAGCTATCATCAGTTTTTTTTTTAGTTACAGGTATGTGGTCCGTATTTCATAGTTTGTCATTGCTCAATAATAAGATACAATTAGGCGTTTTCCTACACTTGATCGGGCTGGACGCGGCTACGTCCGCCCGGTCGGTCCCGTCCGTAACGCTTTATATGGAAACTTAAAGGTAAAGGCTAACATTGTTAAAATTCAATTTAAAAAGTCAAACTTTGATATCTGATCTACACAATAGTGCTTAAATGGACAAATAAACATCCTAGAATACAAAAGTTTGGAATGTTATCGTGCCACTGGTATGGTACGCATGGAAAAACAAATTAGTGCTCCTCCCGAGTATAAATTAGTCAGACCTGTAAGCAAGTAGTCTATGGGAGGACATAGGTCAGGAGAAGGTCACGCTAGATACTCAAGATTTTCACTCCTTTCAAGCACTAAATGATCACTTTGAAGCGCAGTTTTTTTCAGGGCTTCATTTTTAGACCTGATCAAAGACGCTTAGAACACGGAGGATTATGCATGTCTGTGTGTATGTGTCTCTGCATACGCCTGTGTGTGAGTGCGTGCACACGCACAGGTATCCTAGGCACCAGTCTATATGTGTATCTCCGATGACCTTATACTATGTTGTTTCCTGATTTTGTTGTTTTATCTTATTTTTTCCTTATTTGTTTTATGTTTTTGTCACTTATATGTTTTATAAGTAACACAATAATAATAGTCCAGTTATAAACAAACAGTTAATGGGGCTTATAATTTTAACAAGCGTTTATATGCTTCAATATAAGTTCCTTCATTCATTGTATTCATTGTATTCTTTTATATTTAATATTATACCACTTATATAAATTGTACTATGTATGTTCGTATTTATGTTATTTGTGTGGATATAAAATTTATTTTGTAATTATGTTTACAATGGAATGAGAATAAATATGAAATATGAAATATGAAAAATTATGTAGCTTAGATAGTTTAAACAGTGGTCAGTGTTAAACTGTGGCTTTAAATAACTTTGTCTATAATGTTCCCATTCATCCAGGTTGTAGTAATGAACTTTAAAGGTTAAAACTAGTCAACTGGACTTACTTTGTTGTTGAGATGCGATGTTTCACATCCGATCTAGGACGCTTCATCAGGCCGACTGGTCTTCGGCGGCAATTTGCTGTTGACCCGTGACGGGGTCGAGGACAAACCTTACGACAAACCTAATCGTAGTACGACACCGACAGAGAAGCAGCGGCACATGAGGTTCCCTGTACGTGTTTCAGGACTTTCAGAGAAAATCCGTAGAATCTTCTTCAAGTTTGTATCATTCCTGTCTATTTTAAGCCCACTAATACAATGAGACAAAGTTTAGTCCACCCTAAGAATGAGACGCCTGTAAGGACCAACAAAATAATGTGATTTTGATTTATGCCGTCCAATGTAAGGACGACAAATGTGAATAACAGTGTACATTAGAGAAACTAAACTACACGCATGTACCAACACAGAAGAGCTAGCTCTACTCGGGTTGTCGAGACTCTGCGGTAAACTTTTGAACAGTACAATTCACACCTTTGAAAACAAGGACTCCGCCATTTTCATATCGAGAGGCACCGTGACTTAAGAGGAGGAATAAGGAGTTGATCTACGTGAAAAAGGAGGGACCATCTCTCAATAGAGGAGGGGGCTTGCAGCACAACTTACCCGGGCCCTCCAACTCGTCATTTCGGAATATATAATTCTCCGACGTTTTCCGAAGCTCTTCGAGATCAACAGCCAATTGCCGCCGAAGATCAGCCGCCCCGAAGTGTCCTGGTTCGGACATGAAGCATCGCTTCTCAACAACATAGTAAGTCCGCTTGACTAGTTTTAACAATAACTTTGCAATCACTTGCCAATTTGTTTAAATTTATAAACACCTTTTTTGGGAGGGGTGGTAACTTTCTAATCATAAGCTAATTTATCACCAAACTTCAATGGTAGATGCCTTAATGGTATTGGGGGTTAATGTTCACGTATGTAGGTCAAAAGTCAAATGATGTCAAATATTTAAATACACCTGCAAGTTTGTACTGGGGTTGGTAACTGCGAAAATTAGCCTATGTGTAATCAAAATTGGAAGGTAGATTTATTATAGGGACCTCAATGATATATTGGGGTTAAAGGTCATGTAAGTAGCCTTAAGGTCAAAGTTAACGTAGAATTGCGAGACACGTTATTGCTATCGCCTTTGTTTTGTAAAATAAATGAATTTGTCAGTCAATTAAAGGTTAAAGAGAGGAGTGATGGTGGTGATGAAAAGAACGAGGATCATAAATCATAATGGACTGTAGGGCAAGGCCATTTTTCGTGATTTTCCGTAGTCCCATCCGTGGTATTTTACAAATCCCTAATGATGATTACTCAAATATTTTTCTTATCAGCAACTTCATCTTAATCAATTTGTAACGCTATTTTTGAATACCACTCTGGAGACTACGGAACTTTTTTTCTAGAGCGTTTTTTTGGTCCGTGCCCTACAGTCCATAATAGGTTCAAGCAGAACATGGCTGTATTCCGCTTCTCCTCCTTTATTCAATTAAAAAGTATATGGTAAGAATCGATCGCCAGGGAAGAAGAGGAATCGCGCTTTATGTCAGTCAACATTTTAACTTTAATATTCATTATGATACTACACTTGGAGAAGCTGGCAAAAACATAATTATCGGGCCGCTATATAAACCACCCATACACTTTTTGATGTATTTTACGAAAATTGCCTGAATACTGTCAGACGAAAATGAACAAATATTTTTGATGGCCGACTACGATATAAATATTTTTTTGGCGAACAACAACATTAATAAAGGTAAAACTATTCGTTGGATGTAGGGCTTGTAGGCTATATTCGAATACCTTTTATTCCCACACAATAAAGCCCACCAGGATTAATTTCCATTCTTCAACATTGAAAGACAACATTTTTTTCTAATACACATGGCAAAGGAATTACTGGGGGTATATTATGCTTCGAAATGTCTGATAACGTAACCACATTCATCATAATTATTTGAATACGTTTCAACGTTACCCGCAGAATCAATGCATCGAAAAGAAACCATTTGAAATATTGAATTATCTAAAAATAAAAAAGGCCTACATTCAGAAGAATGGTTAAATATCTGCAACGAAACCACTGTAAATGCTACATACGAAAAATCAATTCCAAATTACAATACTATTATAGTTTTTTTTAATCCCCTGTGGTTAATGTTAAACGCGACTCATACATTTATTTAAAAGAAAAAGAGAATTCGCCTTCTTAAAATTTTCAAACAAAAAACAACGAACCAAAATCATAATAATTACAAGTGTTGAAATAAACTAACAAATATTATTCAAGCCTCTCGAAAATTGTATTGTTCACAGCAGTTAAACAAACTAAGTTCAAATTAAAGAGTAACATGACAAGTCATAAATGGAATTATACATAAGAAGAGTGATTTTTTTATCAAATGATAAATTTACACTACATGTATATTGCGATAATTTACTCACCCGAACAGCTATGCCATTGTTTTCAATTCATTCTTTCGTAATATTTACCCAAATTTAGCGAATAAAATAAAAAATACAAACAAGACAAATTTTGCTGATTTTCTTCCACAGTCATTTGATAAATCAATTTTCTTAAATCCCACTAATTACAACGAGCCAATAAAAACTACTTAACTCGAGCAAATTCCAAGGTTACGACTGAAATAGTCGTGCATTTTATCGCATCTCCAGTAACACATTCAATTCATCCAGCAACCAGCCACATTTCCCAACCTTCTCAAAATATATAATAGTAAAAGTAACTTCTATTTATATTAAAAAAAGATCCCCCCCCCAAAAAAAAAATGAGTAACAACCGCCTAAGCCCAATATAATACCTGGCATATCCAGAATTCTCGAAAAAGTAGTATACAGTAGGTTATATAAATCCTTACCAGTGTCAATTCAGAAAAAAAACACTCTACTGATCCAGAGTTGATACAAATATACGATAACATCACTAAGGCAATGACAAACAAACAACATGTGGTATGATCATTTTCATTTTTAATAAAATGAAGCATTCGACACGCTCAATCATATATGGGATGGGGTAGCTTTATCCTGGGTTAAAGATCAGTTTTCAAACAGGCATCAATATGTTACATTAAATGCCCAAATTCGGCAGTTTTACCTTAAATCATCTGGGCAATAAGGCAGAAAACAAGATATTCCGAGGCTCAAACAATTAAAAAATATCTAATATAGATACTTTTTAAGCTGCTTTTTTCATGTTCAAATACTTCAATAACCAACTACCTAATTCCTCATTTGATAATCTGTGTACACTGAATAATCTAATTCTTTGGTATCCAACACGAAGTTCCCAGAATTTTCATTCGACAAACCCCAAATTATTAATAGCGCACAAGTGTATTAGACACAGTGACTCTGATTTCTATAGAGTAGCCTTCCAAATGACATTAAAGGTATTGGCTAACATTTACCACAGTGAAAAAAATCTGAGCTACATGATTCTCCATGCTACCATTGTCTTTGATAAGGTCTAAAAATGACGCTCTGAAAAAAATTGTATTTCAAAATGATTATTTAGTGCTTTAAAAAAGTGAAAATCGTAAGTTCATCGGATTCACCTGCCCATTTTCTCCCATAGACTTACTGTGTGTACACCAACGCTATTTAAACTCGCCCCGAGTTTTAATTGTTTATTCATGCATAACTTGCCATTGGCAGTGTAACTTTCCAAACTTTTTTATTCTAGGGTGTTTATTTGTCCATATGAACACTACTATGTAGTTCAGATATCAAAATTTGACATTTTTTTAAATTGAAGCTCCACAATGTTAGCCTATTACTTTAAGTCTTGCACCACATTGTACTGTTTCGAATCTAATGTGAAAACCAAATTACTATAGACAGCATGAAACTTAACCATATACAATGATGATGTATTTTTAACGTAGGTCATTTCCAAACAAGTAGAAGTATTTTATTTTGAGGTATGATGCACGACCCGAACAGAAGAAAAAAAATATGTAACGCACAAACAAATCAATCAACTGCTGTAACTCCTCATAATTAAACAACTCACACACCTTAATTCCGTCCCTAATATCATTGAAATCCTTCAACATCTCAGTGTTACATTGCAACTCGCTGTCACTCCCTACCTTATATATTTGAGCCTTCATTCTTATTGTACCTATCAAAAATATTCATTGCTTCCCTCCCATTACTACAATAAATTGAAGTAGGATTCAAACTCAGATGTCTGTAATATTGATTCCAAGAGTTTAGACCCATGAACGGTTGCCTTAATTTATTTATCATATATTTTGTAGGGCTTTTCTTCACGCAATACAAATATCTTTAAGCCCCTTACTCACAAAAGACCAAATGGGAGAACCACGCAAATTATTGATTGATTGATTGATTGATTTTATTTGACATTTCCACAAATTATTTGTACAGTGCACAAAAATCATAAGCACAAAATATACAATTGTTATACAATAAATACACTGCAGAATAATATCAGTATCGAAACACTGCAGAATAATATCAATATCGAAAAAGGCAAAGAGAGCATAATACGAAGCACAGCTCCAAACAAAAAAAACTGTACCTAACCAGAGAGGATACTTCCTTCGTTTAACCCATGCATCCCGTAAAGCGTCCTTTCTAATCAATAGGATGATGGCATTAAAACCCAACACAACTTTGAGAAAAACTGGTCATTCCCATAAGAATAATCAATTAGCAAAAGACGAAACTCATTAAAATAAGATATCATCGAGATGGAACGACATAAGGAAACAGGCAATCACAAAAGTACAGATTTACGAAACACAAAAGACATCTTGATCAACAACCAGTCACCTCCATCGCGAAACATTGCTGTTGACCTGGGACACAAGATTGACGGAAATGCACACATAAGACTTTGAAACCAATTTTGGGCCCCGAAAATCAAGAAGGCCATATGATAAATCACAATAAACCGCTTGAATAGGGACGCCATCGGATACAAACTTATCTCCAATATCCCAGATCTCAAACAAGTGACTAACTGCAAAACGCTCAACCACGAACCATTCATGCTTGAAAAAATCCACAGGTGATGGACCAAAAAGCTTGTCACTCACAATAATAGGTGTAAAGCAACTTTTTTTCTCTTATAGTTACACACCCCAACCGATATAATTCGTTAAAGTTACATAATCAAAATATTGAACACAAATTCATGTAAATAAGAGCCAAGAGATATCGTTAATTACCTCATAACATTTCTGCAACAATGATCTAATGAGCAAATTTATGATAAACCGTACATTGTGTAAACAACAATAATAAATGATATTAGGAGCTATCTAAATTCTTGAGCAGTGTGGGGAAAAAAAAAATATGACCAGACTGGAATCAAACTTTATCGTAGCCCCATATGAAATAAAAAGAGGGAAAAACAAAATAATAGTAGTCAACAAAATATAAACCGTTTTAACAATAAACGATATAGCGAGTAGCAAACAAATGACAACAGCAATACAAACAATACATATACAATACGAAAACAAAAAAAAAAGACGGCACAGAGTATAAACAGAGACATATTGGAAAGGAGAAAAGGGTAAAAAAAAGGGGAAAAAGAATGAAGTAAGGAACTCCAGAGACACAATCAACGTATCAAATGTCCATATTCCGCAATTAATTGATAAGGAGGTGAAAAAAAAAGAACACATCACCAACAATAATTCCATTTATATGTACAATGTATTTGCATATCTGATAAGAAAATATTCCTGAGAAGTAAGAAACCAGGTTCGATGGATGGGAAAAATATACTAATAGTGGTTACCTTGAGAATAAAATAGAAAGAGAGACCCAAATGTGAATGCGAACACTAAAAATAGTACAGGGAATATCGGTTATAAA
>JZLH01S0187841.1:0-20990 GCA_001188425.1 Eucidaris tribuloides | reverse complement strand
TTGGACTTGCCCGTAAATGATTTTATACCAGGGTTGGTAAATGTTGGATTCAAAATAAAAATCTGATATTCTTATTTACATTTTATTTATTTATATCATTTATTTTATTTTTTTAAGTAATCATCTCAAACATTGCCTCGATAAGTAGGAGAGGGGTTGATGTGATAGAATTTAAATCAATCCATCATTGAAAACACCTTTGATTTTCCAATTTTTCACACAAAAATTGGACAAAATCAGATCATAATTTTCACTGTTTTTCTACCATTTTTGCCACAACAATTTGTAATGAATTTCTTTGTTTTTTATATGCCTCAATGATTAAAGAAAAACACATTGATTAACCTGTTGAGGAGTAAGTACAAGAAATCTAGGGTTGGAGTGTATGAAGAATGCATGTTACGTCAAAATCAAATCATCTCCAACAAGTTAAAATTGTGACTTAATTATTGAATTATCAATCAGTTATTGAATTCATTTGATTTAAATCCACCAATCCTGTCTTAATCAGTCAGCAACAAACAAATTGTGTAGCCCCTGATTACATCTTTTTATCATCTTCTTGACTCAAGACTGACATCAGACAGAGGGTTACCGGCTCTAATGAAGCACTTTGAAAAGGTCAAGTTCAAGGGCAAAGGTCATGAGACAGCTGACCTGGACACGCTGATGCGCAGCATGGAGCACTGGGCGCACCGACTATTTCCCAAGATGCCGTTTGATGATGTCATAGAGCGCATCCAAAAATTGGGCAGCAAGAAACCTGTACAGGTATATACCATATATTTAGTATAGTGTGAGCCAAGAAAAAGTAAACCCAGATTAAATCCCAATTATCTAATAAAACTGATTTTGGGAAATGATAGCATCACTAAGTATCACTAATCAGTTGGGTAGAATTTCAGGTCACAAAATCAAGGTCAAAGGTCATTCAGGTCCACATTGATAGAATATGTGGTGGAGTCAACTTAACCTATGGTTAGTTTTGTTTGTATTATCTGATAGGGCTTGGTAAGGGTTTCAAAACTTCCACACATAATTTTGAAAATTATTAATTATGCTAATTTATGCATATTCAAAATCAATGAAGACTGACAGAAATGCCACTTCATTTTTTGGCAGCTACTGATTCTTATTACTCAGACTGATAAACGTAGGTCAGGGCATCCAACTTTTACACAGAATTTTGAAATGCAATAATTATGCTAATTTATTCAAATTTATTCAAAATCACAAAAATGCTACTTTATATCTTGGTCGATTTTGATTTTGTTTGTTTTATCTGATAGGGCTTGGTAGGGGCTTTCAAATTTTCAGAAAAAATTGAAATTATTAATTTTGCTAATTTATGCAAATTAATTCAAAATCAATGAAAAATGACAAAAAGCCTCAAACCTAAAATGGCATAATTTTGAAATGCATTTTGTCTAAGATTGCAAGATGCAATGAGTTAATTCAAACTACCATGTCTACTGCTACTGTTTTCTATAAAGGACCTTTCTTCTGTGAGAGTGGAATCCCTGCCCTTTCATGTCAGAGAACAAACATCAAAACATTAATGTTGTAAACTTGTAATTAACCCTTTAGCCACTGAAGACTCTGTAGAAAATGGCTCATGGTTCCCTGGAAGGTACAGCAATATTGCCGTCAATGGTGCACAAAAGACGGGTGTACAATGTATACTAGAGCACATTTTACGGACGGGCGGTTTCGGGTGGTTCGGTGAATTACGGGTGTACAATGGATACTAAAGCGCATTTTACAGAAGGGCGGTTTCGGGCGGTTTAGGGAGTAATAAGGGGGCGGTTTCGGGCGGTTCAGGTGCTAAAGGGTTAAACTCTGTAATGTCAATGTTATATTTTAATGGGCTCTTCATATTCATTACATTAATGTTACTTAACTGTATCTATTCATGTATATAATAACTAATAACATCATGTCATCCAATACAACATTTGTGTTCTTTCTTGCTGGTTCCTCAATCTCAAATATTTGTTTGTTTGATCGTAATTTGCACATGTACTTTTAATTGTCAATTCTCTTTTTTTTATTGAAGTTAACTCTGCTATCCGTTACCAGTTGTGTTTATATGATAAATGAAATAAGATAATTGAAATGGATTGAACTGATATTTTTTTTCAGACATGTTTGAAGAAGATTCGTCTGGATATGCCCCTCCTTGATGAAGACTTTGTAACGCGAGTTGGTGGTGAGTAAGCTGATGGTAGGATGCACATTGTCTACTGACAGCCAGAAGGGCATTAACCAAGTACCTATTGAGAACCAGAAGGGTGCTATCACTGTACAAAGTCAATGGCATTAGTGCCGTTCTGGTTGTCAATGTGAAGGACATTAACTCAGTACCTGTTGAGAACCAGAAGGGCACTATTACTGTACAAAGTCAATAGCATTACTGCCCTTCTGGTTGTCAACGTGAAGGACATTAACTCAGTACGTGTTGAGAATGAGAAGGGCACTATTACTGTACAAAGTCAAAAGCATTAGTGCCCTTCTGGTTGTCAATGTGTCTTGAGTTTATGCCCTTGCTCAAGCACAGTACTATGTGGGGAATTCTCAACAACATGTCATGTGGCCGGCAGAAGGGCCCTAGCATATGTTCCCGGCAGAAGGGCCTTATAGGGCAGTGATATGATTGGGAGAAATAAAAAAAATGCCACTATAACCAAACTGGTTGAAAGATATACCAGTCTATACATCTCCTGGCTGGAAGGATTTGTCTTAAATTTGTTTACTTTAGGAGAATCAAGCATGAGCATACCAGTTCTGAATTTCTCTCGAGCCCCAAAAGAAATTAATCCAATAGAAAGCTACACAACATATTTGTCTGTCACAAGGCATACTGATGCTAATTCTTTCAGAATGAGTTAACATTTGATCACAGCATTTTCACAGCAGAATCCCTAAGTAGTTTACTTGATTCTAGAATAGTTTTACCCCAAGTTGGGGACTACCCCCAATCGTGCCATTTTAAAGGGACTGAATCATGGCCATCGACCGGCCTGATAAGAAAAAAACTCAGGGCCGTCACCCTGTTCGCTAGCTCCGTTTTGAGTTACATTCTGTATACGCGGTGGAGTGTTTATTTCGTTGCAGTACTCAGCGGACCGCGATGGACGCGCACGCTGGTACGAAAGAGCCCGAATAATCAATTCGGCACGTTTCGGTAAATTTGGTAGGACCTCCACTCAGTTTGCTGCTTCTCATTGGCCGTACTGAATACACAATCTGCCAGTGCACTGCTGCGTGCATCGAACTGGTTTCGCAACACATCAACACCCACGCGTGCATACCTTTAATACCTTTGACATTAACATTTACCTTTAACAGCACTAAGTTGCCTCTAACTTGAAAACCATTGGCTCTTTTTCACATGAAATCAAAGATCCTTCTGTCAGTCTGTTAGGTGCAAATATCAAATAAGGCAGTATTTCTCAAATTAGAGAAACTTTACTGTTAAAGCCTTTCTGCTGGGAACATATGCTTAGACCCTTCTGCAGGGTACATGACAAACAATTGGCGACCAGCCACATTTTCCTGCCCTTTCAAGTTGATGTTAGCGCAGGGATGTTTACTGTTATTTAGACTTGAACTCAAGCACAACAACCGAGTTACCAAAGTCAAATTTTTGCCAAAAATATCTATCCAGTATCAGACAAAACAGATTTAGAAGATTTAGGCTTTTTAATCAAAACTGAAAAAATCTCTGTGTTCTTTGTGTATAATTACATCCTATGCACAGAACAGAGTACAATTCATGGTTTGATAGTAATGCATTTGTTGGGCATGTAGTGTTGGGATTTCATGGTTTGATAGTAATGCATTTGTTGGGCATGTAGTGCTGGGATTTTTACTTATGTAAAGTTGACTGCAGTTCATTCATTTATTGTGACATTTGTTTGTGTTTTTTCTTCTTCTTTCAGATGGAGAAGGTGATGAAAATGATATACCTAAAGATGTGACTAGTCAACAAGATGATTTTTCACCCCAGCATTTTGGAAGCTCTCAGCAGGCTTCAAACAACACCAACACACCAAAGGTACAAACTCGTGCACATCAGTCTAATACCCTTTTTTTTGGGGGGGGGGAGGGGAGCCAAAGAGACATTGTTTATTTCAGAGTTGTGTATCTATTCCTGTATCTGTGTCTGTTTCCATAGATCATATTGTACATCCCTCTGTACAGCCTCGATCTCATTAGGGATAACAAGTACCAAAATGTCACTTCAGAATTCAGATATTAGATAACCTCATCACATGTACTGAAAATTTGTTTGGAAAGACATATTGTGAGTTTTTAAATGATCAGCGGGCAGATAGCACCATGTGCATTTATACCTGTAGCTGAACATTAGGCCCCTCTCCCTGTCCCCCTCCCCCACCATGCAAAAAAGGAAGCATTAGGGCATGTTGTTTTCAAGGCATAAGTAGGCTATGTCTGTCTTTAAAAAGGAAATAAATCTTGAAAAAAAAATAAATGAACATTATTAATAGTAGTTGTAGTAGTAGTAGTAGTTAATAATATTACAAAAACAGAACAAAACAGTAACTCATAAAATAAGAGAAATATTGTTTTGTTTTTCTCTGCATACCAACACTTAACTCTTAACGTGCCGGAGGATTTAAACCTCTATGGACTTATGTGTATTATTTGATGCAGATGTGTGACTTCAGCACATTATGAGTTCATTTAAACAACATAATTTTTCAATATTACTCAAATACTTGTATATTGATATGAATTTTTATCTTGATTATTTGGTTAATTTTTACTTGCACCATTTGTTTGTAAATCACGCTCAATTCTGGCTGCCATGTCTAATTTTAAATAATACCATTTTTGAACTTGAACTACATGTAATACTCAAATACTGTACCATTTGAGACTGACAACTCCTTTGATAGTGTACTTATTTTATGTTGCCATTTATCTTAGTTAAATGCAATCTGTTTTTCTTTTCTCACAGCTGGCCCTTACCGACGAACAGAAGGAACGCATCGAGCGCAACAAGAAACTGGCTTTGGAGCGTCGCATAACAAAGGAAAAGAAAGATGCCACCAGCAACCAGCAGGTGCAAGAATCCGACGGGCTTACCCAGGACGAGGTGGATGCCTTGTTTGCCACGGAGACGGGTAAGAAGCGAGTGGATGATGATGGGGGTGGCATCGACTCGGATGAGGCTGATCTAGAGAATGAGATGTGGAGTCAGATTATGGGGACAGGCCAAGAAAAGTGTAAGGAGAAATCTCCGAAGGAATCCAGTCAGATTGGTACACAGGCTGCAACTGCCAAAGAAGAGAAGAATTATTGAAGATGATGATGTTGATTCAGATGACGCCGAGATGGAGAATGAGATGTGGAGTCAAATGACGGGGATAACTCAAGAAAAGAGCAAGGAGAAATCTTCGAAGGAATCCAGAAAGATTAGTACACAGGCTGCAACTGCCAAAAAGAGAAAAATTATTGAAGATGATGTTGACTCAGATGACGCTGAGATGGAGAATGAGATGTGGAGTCAGATGACAAAGACAAATCGGAGTGAGGCAAATCCTGATTCCAAAATAGAAAAGAGGCAATCTCAAGCAGTAAAGAGCGGCATTGATGATGATTCAGATAATGATTCTGATTCAAAAATGGAAAAGAGGCAACCGCAAGCAGTGAAGAGGGTCATTGATGATGATTCAGATGATGATGAGATGGAGAAAGATCTGCCTAGCCAAGGAGGAGATGATGCAAGTCAATCCATGAATGCAGACAAGGAGGTTGAAATCAGTCATGCAAAGAGGAGGAGAATTATAGAAGACGACGATGATGACGACGATGAAACTAATTACAATGCTGGTTCGGAAGACAACTCGTCCAGCCAGATAACAAGTACAAGTCAGAAAGAGCAAGACACTGAATCAAGGAATACTCAGTGTGTCGTAGAATTAGATGATAATGTTAAGACTAGTAAATCAAAGAAAAGGCAAATTATCGATGATGACGATGACAGTGATGATGTTGATGATGATGGTAAGGAAAAGGAGCAAATACTAGAGGAGACTGATACAGCACTTAACAAAGATAGAGGACAAATAAATAAAGTCGAACCTGTGATAGATGACAAGGATAAGGATGATAAGGAAGAGGAGCAAATGCAGGAGAATGATACATCACTTGAGAAAGATAAAGAACAACTAAATGAAGTCAAAACTGTAAAAGAAGACAATGACAAAGATGATGTCAGAAAAGAGGAGGAAATAAAAGAGACATCACTTAAAGACAATAAACAAGTAAATGACCTTCAAGACACTGTAATAGATAATGATGAAGATGATGAAAAGTAGTTTCAGGGAATGAGTCTTGGTATACTTCAACTTTTGCACAGAAGTGGACTATTGAGTGATGTTCTAGGCAGAGAAGGTGGGGAATAAATTATCTTAACAGACCTGCCACCTGTCTGTATTTTATAGGGGTTCTGTAGGGACAGTCCCTATTTTTGGCAAAATAAAACACACTTTTTACCCATGTGTGGAATTTTGTCCCTATTTTCGAGAATATTTGTCTATAGAATGCATCGGAAAGAAGAACACTGTATCATCTTAAGTCTATGGCAAAATATACAGACATGGTGCTTTATTTTTTTCTATACAAAAACATTGTGTTATACTGTTAAATTGTATATTGAAATATCTTTATATTTATACTTTAAAGGTTAGTGACATGATTGGGAACATTTGAAAATGCCTCAAGAACCAAATGAGTTGAAATGTATACCAACTATACACTAGCAGGAGTGGATCTCCCACCTGGGAGGATTTGTCTGTAATTTGTTTACTTAAGGAGAATCAAGCATAAACATAGGAGTATCTTAATTTTATCCGGGGAATGAGTCAACGTTTGACTACAAGATTTTCACAGGAGAATCCTTGCATAGTTTACTTGATTCTAGAGTAGTTTCAGCCCAAGTTGAGGACTACATGTACCCCCAATACTGTCATTTACCTTTAATACAAGACCCTATATATTGCCATTAGACATAATTTTAAACATAAATCATAATTAACTAATTGATTGAGAGTTTTAGATGGTGAACAGTACATATTTGATGCAGTATTTGGTACCCCGGGGTACCAAGTAGAAATCCGCCATTTTGTTGAATTATTTTTTTATTTTTCAGCACTGTACCCTGGGTTACAAAATTATGTAAAAGTTATGTAATAAGGGGTGAAAATAATACATTTAGCTTCATTTTTACCCCATTTTTCGTAAGTTTATGCCTTTTTGTTGTGCACTTGCACAGCCTCTGCATCATCACCACTGATTTCAGCGATCATAACTGAAGAAAATATATTTTTAACACAAGAGGGCGCTGCACAACGCGGTACCCCGGGGTACGACGGTACCCCGGGGTATGGCGTGGTGCATCATTTGGGGAAACAGTAAGCTAACCATACAACAAAAGAATTTCATCAACTCTTTTCGTTGTTTTTCAAATACTACATAGGTCAATAAGTAAACAACTGAAAGCTTTTAATGATACAGAATTGCAATTTCTTTAGCTATTTAGTTTGATGACCATTATTTATTCAAAGTTGAAGGTGAAAACATAAACATAATGATATCATTATACTGTTAAAAGGTAAAGGTTTATCTTTTTGTATCACTGCTTAAACGTTGTCTCACACGACTACACACATTACCCCCTTATCATTGGACTCATGTCAAGCCTGCACATTAATGTGTGCCACCTCCACTTTCTTGGGAGTATTCCTAGCCCAGCAGCCTGTTAGGCACTCGGGAGCTAATTCACTCACAAATAGCTTTCCCTGTCCTCTGGGGTACCCATTTATACCCCTGGTCATAGGCATATCCAGCATTTTTCAAAGGGGGTGTTCATCCTTGTCCTATAACCACTGAGCAAAAAGCCAATAAGTGTTGGGGGGGGGGAGTCCGATGGGAAACTTCACGACCAACCGAATATGGGGGGGGGTGGTAGTCTCACGGGAAAATTTTGTTGCAGCCTTTTTTGTTTGTAAGGTATTGGCTAACATTTACCACAGTTAAAAAATCTGAGCTACATGATTCCCCATGCTACCATTGTCTCTGATAAGGTCTAAAAATGACACCCTGAAAAAATTATTTTTCAAAATGATTATTTATTGCTTTAAAAAAGTGAAAATCGTAAGTTGATCGGATTCACCTGCCCATTTTCTCCCATAGACTTACTGTGTACTGTACACCTACGCTATTTAAACTTGCCCCGAGTTTTAATTGTTTCTTCAAGCATAACTTGCCATTGGCAGTGTAACTTCCCAAACTTTTTTTATTCTAGGGTGTTTATTTGTCCATATGAACACTACAATGTAGTTCAGATATCAAAATTTGACAATTTTTTAATTGAAGCTCCACAATGTTAGCCTATCACTTTAAGGCCGTATCTCGTAGTAAAGACCCGAAAAGTGGCGGGGGGGAGGGGGGGGGGGGTAGTCTAATGGGAAAATTTTTTATCTCCAAATCATATCCGTTCATGACCAAACATTTTAAAAATCATGTCGTTCTTATTACCCTGAATCATTTATTCCTTCTAGTAAAAGGGTTTAACTTTAAAACACCACTCTGTTAGGAAAAGGGGGTTACTTTTACCCCCAAAGGAGGTATTGAACACCTACAAAAACACCCCCCTCAATACACGTATGCTCCTAGCTGTTTGTCCACATGTACATGTATATAGGGGGATAAAGTTGCAGGCAAATATTATACATGTAATTACAAAACTACTGTTCAATACATAAGGCATGACAAGGTTTTGTTATATCCATGTTCTTTATTACAAGAGTCTACTACAGTATAACTCATATTTCTGTATTTTTTCTTTTTTCAAACACGGTACATTGAATGTGTTCTCTCTGAAGTACATTTTGTATATACATGTATGTATTAAAATTGTGCAAATATGCATATCATATTCGAATTTGAAACCTGTGATGTTGTATTATTCATTATCGAACTCATTTGAGAAAGCTAATACATGTGGTTGATGCATTTTATTTCACAATTCTGTTTTCATTTTATTAATCTAGTCTATACACACTATGTAATACACAATGAAATCATACTGTGGCTTATTAGGCAAGGCAATAGCACAAAAGCCTGGGCACCACTGACTGTTATGGGTGTATACAAGATTACATGGCAATCGGGAGATATCGCAACATTTCAAACAATTGAAGTTTGTGACTGCAGTTGATCCGAAACACCATTCACCAAGTACTGTAAAACTGGAAATTTTCGCGCACCAAGAGTTTGGTGACATTTCGCGTATTTTTATTTTCGCGGAGGGCCAAAATACATAGCAAGCAAGTGCCACAACACTGCCTCCATTCACGTATGTACGGTACACACTGTACAAATACAAAAGAGAAAAGTTAGACGTGCAAAAATAAATGATTGGCTTTTTGCCAAAAATATTCGCGTGCTTTTATTTTCGTGTTATCATCAGCGTGTGCGAAATGTGCGAAAATGTCCACACCGCGAAATATTCCACGTTTACAGTATTGCAATAACGATATCTCCTACTTCATGTGTTAATCTGATAAACATGCACCCAGTCTCGGTGGTGTTTGTGTGTACATGGTTGTATGTGCTGATTCACCCGGTCTTTCGTGCTATCTCTCAAGTATAGTAAAGTCTCACATAATACACTGCAGTGTGATTTTATACCAAATAAATCACAGAGTCTTTGTCAAAAAGCTGAGGTGGAGGGGGGAGGGGGAGTTTCTAGACCTTCAACATAGCCTTCAGGCATTTTTCGAGATTTCCTTCATTTTCAAGTTTAAAGCCAGAGTACCAGAGTATAATTTGACAAAGATTTAATCTAACTTTGAGTATGGAATTGTCATACCAACTTTCAGAAAACATCAAACCTACCAAACTTGTTTAGAATATGCAGTTATTGCATGTTGTGAAATTTGAATGATCAGCCTGCATATATTACTTTATAAATTTCCTGTCGCAAGCATGCCCCTCCCCCTTCCAATTTCAAGTTATTAGTACAAGTATTGGTTTTTGGCAGCGCAATCATGTGATTCCAGAACTTTAATAGATAATATAGGTCCACCCCCCCCCCAAAAAAAAAAACAACCAACAACAACAACACACACACACACATTGTATGTTTTCACCATTTACAAAAATTATACACTGCCTTTAAAGGGGAAGTTCACCTTGATGTCTAGTTGCTTTGAATAAAAGCAGGAAAATGAAACATACTAATGAAAGTTACATGAAAATCCCTCAAAGAATAACAAGAGTTATGAATTTTCAAAGTTTTAATTTGCCATTTTTTAATGGTTCATGATAATCACTTTTTTTTCATACATGTACAAGCAGGTATGAAATAAAATGTTTCTGATAAAATATATTGAATACACAGGTAAAATCATTTTCAATTTTGTGAGAAAATGGCACATTAGGGAACTTCTATTACATGTACTTGACAAATAGGGGAGCTGCTTGCATGTGAGATCACAAAATTAAAACTTTGAAAATTCATAACTCTATTATTCTTCGGATTTTCATCAAACCTTGATATGTTTCTCTCACTTTTTTGCTTTTATTAAAATCAACTGATGTTTAGGTGGACTTCCCCTTTAAAAGTATCAGATTTTGTACATTACATAATCTACATTCAATACCAACTGTCACACAATCATCAACACTAATCAAGAAAACATGGACACTTGTTTATTGCTGAAGCATACAATAAAAAAAAATGTTATTTATTCCACAATGTATACTTTTGTCTACATATTTACTCGTTTCAAAATCTTCCATGAAATACAGAAGTGGAAAAAGCAAATGAAGAATGGAAGGTTTGTCAGTTGGAGAGATTGAACACGAATAGTACGTCAACAGAGCAAGAGACATGTAACAATGGTAATACACACAGTCCTAAGTCATTGTGTGCCTCTAACAATTTGATTTAAATAGATTTTTAAAATGGTGTAGGGTAAAATTGTACATGTATATTCTCCACCATGCCACCCTGTGATCAATTTAATCATAAACAGACATACATACAAACAGAGAGACTGGAAAAGCCTTTGGGATGCCAGTAGAATTAGGACAAAACAAAATCATCTGAAGTAGGATACGGTACTTTTGTACACCGACAGCCAGAAATATATGATTCGAGTTCAGACTTTTGCCCAGAAAACTGACATCCTCAAAGTCTGAACTGTGAGTAAACTTGACTGAACAACATCCCTTTCTTTAATCAATTTTTATTATTCCATTGCCAATAAAAGTTGGCACATTCCAGTATTTCTGAAATATTTAACCCACTAACACTAGCAGATTACACAAAACTCAGCTAAATCTGTATTTACTTTTCAGAAGAAAGGTTAATTGCATGCTAATTTGTAGGGTTCCAGATATATCCCCTTAATAACTCATTTAATTTAATGTGCCTTTCGAATGTAAAAGTGTACATGTATGTGTAGTTTCATTGTTTTGGGGGTTAGTAAGCAGAGCAGTTTGGGTTGGTTTAGGAAAAATTAAAAAGGGTCAATGCAGAACTATTGTTTTAATATAAATCTACTTAATTTACATGTTCGTTGAGAAAGTAATTGATAATATACCAAGCCAGTTAGACTTTTTACACTCATGGGGGATTGGGTAGCAGGGAAAAATAAAAATTTTCTTTTTGGGGGCTACTTTTTCTGTTTCAGATATTCTTTTGTATTGAACCCTATGGCAATTTACAGGGGCTTTTTTGAAAATTTTGGGGACTCCTGTGCCATTCCGGGGGCAAAATTGCCCCAAGCCCCCCTGTATTTTTTCTCTGTTGGGTAGGGTGATTCCAAGCTTTAGTTTATTTAGATTATTTTTCCATGAGAGTGGTTGTGGTATACCTTAATTGCTAAAACGAAAAGGGGATAGGAAAATTATTTTTATTTTTTTTGTGAAGGGTGGGGGGGGGGGTGGAGATCACATTACTGAATTATATCTTTATCAAGAACACCAAAGACAATTGTTATAAATCATGATAGCTCGAGATTCACCCTTTTCCCACCCCCACCCCCCCCCCCAAAAAAAAAACTGTATACTAGTCACTTGCTTACTAAAAAAGGTGGGATATACTATATTCGTCTTCGCCAGATTATATGAAGGACGGGAAATTAGTTTTAATAAATTGTGTATGCAGACTTCAGAGCTACTGGGAGCGATTCAGTATCTGTTACTGTCCCTTATTACCCAATTAGCAATAATATACACATAATACTGTTATATCAAGGTAAAAACAAACATGGAATGATGTACATAAGGAACATTTAATAAACTAGAGCAGTTCGACTGCGCGCAGTCGATGGGTATGCCTCCGCAGTCCCATCCAACTGATGTAATTTGAAAAGCTTCAAGTTACCATGGTAGCGAGACCAATTAGATGAATAAGCATAAGCCCATGTGACCCTTGACCAAGTTACAGTTAATTCCAATTCAAGAAGTTCTTAAATTGTTGCGACAATGAGCTCAATTCGGACAGGAGGCCTTGTGACCTTTCAACTCCAAAATCGAATCAGTAAATTGGTGCCTTATACAAGATACTTCTCCCAAGTTACATCAAAATCGGAAAAGTCATACTCAAGTTATCACAGTCATGAGCCCAAATCAGACATATTTAAGGCCCAGTGACCTTTGAGCTCCAAAATCTAATCAGTTTATTGGTGCCTCATAATAATACTTCACCCAAATAACATAAAAATCTGACAGGCCGTTCTTAAGTTATCATGGTAACGAGCCCAAATCAGACATATTTTAGACTCGGTGACCTTTGACCTTTCAGCTCCAAAATCTAATCAGTTCATTGGTGCCTCATTATACATACTTGGTCCTAGTTACATCAAAATCCGATCGGGGGTTCTCAAGTGTATCGCGGTAACGAGATCCGGTAACGGACGGACGGACGGAAGGACGGACGGACGGACAACACATAATACTGTGATGCCTGCGGCAAACATGGAATGATGTACATAAGGACATAAAAACTGTCACATGGTACTAAGCAAAACTTGAAGGAGACAGAGATCTGTGTACTCGCATATATATCATACTAATCCAGTATTCATGTGTCATGATGTATGTAACAATAACCTACCCCTGCACTGCAATTCCCTTGCCCTAAGAAAAGATGTCTTGTTTTACAATAATTTCACTTTCTCATTTCACCCTATGATACAATAATTTAAACTTAATTGCATATATTACACCAATATCATTGTAATTTTTTAAACTTTATATTCACTTTTTGAGTATTCCACAGAAGTAACAATAGATCTCATCAATTAATCTGTTATTTAAAAAACAGGATTTTCACATTCTGGTTCAAAACATGAAATACATAATTTTAGTCTGCTTGCAAGAAAAATTAATAAACATATTGTGGTGATTAGAAAAATCTGGAATGTGCATATTACATTACCTGCTACACTCAAAAACTTCCCTCATAAATCCATAATCTTTTCCATGTTCTTCATTTTGTATTTTTGTTGTGTTTCAAACTGGGAAGACAACACATTACACATGGAACTCCCCAATCAATTGCAGCAATTTAGGTCCATGATAATAAACATTCCTTTAGCATACCTGAAAATCAACATTGTGCAACACACTGGTATATAGAAAATGCCACCTATGAACCTTTAACAAAGTACAGGAGCTAGAACGCACTTTCAGTGGAATTATAATGACTGTTAGACTTTGATTTGAATTATTGTCTCATAGAGACAAAAATTCCTAGTACAGAACACACACTAAAGCTTCTATTAGTTCTGGGGGCATTTTTCAAATTCTAGGTAATTACTGATCTTCAGATTTCACAGACATGTCCTTCATAAATAGCCTAAGGCCATGAGTGACCTTTTGGTGTGCTGGGTAGGAATGCAAATGAGATTTACTACCTTTAATGAATTGTACAACCAAGATACAGATTCATATGTGTGACTGACCCATTGGAGAGGAATAGTTATTGTAGCAACTTTTTCATCAATATGCAGACGTCTTTCAACATGAATTTAAAATGCTTTGTTAATTAACATTGCAGGACCTTCTAAGATAAAACCATCCATTTACATTTCTTAACCTTCTGTGTACTGTTTGTGATGTGTATGTCTTCGTTTCAATTCTCTGTTAATTTCTTGGGAGACACGGACATTTCTTTTCCTGGCTACGGAGATTGATTTGCACTAATAACTGAGACAACACAGAAAACACAATTATGCTACAAAAAAAAAATGAATATTATACATAGACGGAAGATATATCTTTACAAAAATATACACGAAGCATGATTTGGTCGACGTATACATATATAACATTTGTACATCATAAATCTAATCTTCATTAATTTATTTAAACCAAGGAAACCATGTACAATAGGTATACGCTCAAATTTCTACAAAACCTACAATGTAGTAACTAATAATCTTTCAGACAAAAATTGCATTACAAGTCGAGAATGATGAGATATTAATTTACCGAAAAAAGTACTGCTTACTAGTAAGATCACCTAAGGTATACTACATGTGTATCAGAAGTGTACGATGCATGCACTATTTTAGTTTACAGTTTATAAAATCATTGCACGATGGCTCACATTGAGCAAAAAATAAATATTTCAAATAAACACAACATGTTACTTTATACACAACGTAACATCAAATTATGTTTCATCGTAACCACTTCCGAACTGGCAATTTGGAGAAAAATGATCATTTTCAAATAAAACCAGTCCAACACACAGGTACAATTGAGTATGAACAAGGAGTAGGCAAATGGTTACATCCATCAGTATAGCTCAGCAAATACACAACATGCTTGAATTGAGCTGAATGTCAAAAAGACTTCATACAGAACAGCAAGAGTCAAAACGTCCTTATACGACTACTCCATTATTGTAAGGTACATTTGGTAAGTTGTATGTATGTTATATTATTATGTACACATATTTACCATTTCATTTAATTCTGTACATATACAACGATACAATACAAAAACGTGTGGAATTTTGGCAAATATGTTTAGAGTATGCAAAAACACACGTCCCTCTGGGAGTCAAAATAAATAACCAAAAAATTAAGATATATACAGATTTGTGAAGTGAAAATATACAGAATTTACATGAACTCAATTTACTAGATCAGCATATTCTATTTCTGAAGAAAAAGTGTTATTTACAGTGTATTAATTATATACACTCACAACATGTACAGTTGTCCATCAGACAAAACTTGCCCACATAATCACTTTTATTCCAGACAATGCATGTAAAATGAAACTAGAAATGATTTACTATGTTCACAAGTTGTTTGATGTTCTTTCTATATGGGAGGGTTACATGAGAAATCTGTGCAAATGTGCAGCTTCACTTAATTATATATAAATCAACTTTTCATATACATGTAGTTCAAGTCCATGCACTGCTTTCTTCCTTTTTTTTTTCTTTTATGTGTATACATAAAAGACTCCAAAATCCTGACTGCTCAAGATTTGTACAAATGAAAGAACACCTTTAAAAGTATAGAAAAAAAGCAATACATTGTACTTCTTGAATTTATATCTGGTCCATTTACGTGAAAATAATTGCAATTCCACCAATTTCGACTGGCTCTGATGCTCTCACATCAGTTTGGACACAAACGTGAACATAATTTTTCATTTAACTTTGCTTAAATTGCAGATCTGCTTGTTGGATAAAATTGTGTTTTGTATACACATTTGCAGTCATACATAAGTCAATCAGTATGACTATCTGGGAGGTGAACATTCACACAAACTGAGTTTAAAGGCACTATGTAACATTGTTTCCATTTGAAAAAAATGTGAGTTACATGATTCCCCATACTAGTAGTGTCTTTGATAAGGTCTAAAAATGAAGCCCTGAAAAAAATTACAGTTCAAAATTATCATTAAGTGCTTTAAAAGAGTAAAAATCATTGAGAGACCATTCCATTTTTCCCCATAGACTGCTGTGCTGCAGAATTTTCTATCAGCCGAGAATAATTCATGTGCCAATTTTTATTTGTACATATTTTACCAGTAACAGCATAACTGTCTGAACTTTTGTGTTCTAGGGTGTTTATTTGTCTATCCAAACACTGACAGATATGTCAGATAGCAAAATTTGACAATTTTTTAAACGGGTCTTCCACAATGTTACATAGTGTCTTTAACATCAGGGATGTAGTGGCCTCGGACTGAGTGACGTGTACAAAGTCTACAGGAACAATACTTTTCCAGCGGCCTCGTGACTCAGAACAGCCGGCCTCGACTACATCCCTGTTTAACATATTCTCTTGCAAATACAATAATTGGAGAGAAGTAAAGATGTAATACAATTAACCTGGAAAGATGTCCATAAGCCTGAATATTTCTGGAAATTTTGCTGCCCATACAAGCTAAAGAAATGAGAAAATAAAAGTTGGCCGAGGTGTGAAGTACTACACAACATTAAATCTTCACAACAAAGTACTTTATCTATTATCTACATTACAAATTACTTGCATAGTAATGACCTTCAATTTGTACTGCTATTCTATAATTACTGTTAAGCTTTCTGGTACTATTACATTTTTTTTGTTTCATTATCATAAATATCATTATTATTATTTTTTAGTTACTTGCCATTTTGTACTAAGAAAACACTGCAGAGCTTCTATTTATTTGTTTATTTTTTTTTGTACTTTTTTGCCACAGCTAAGCCAGTATGGATGTGTCAACAAAAACTAGAACAGTGCACTCCTGTTTTAACGAAATTCCTCTTACGACAAGTAGAAATTCAGGTCTTTCTATACTTTCAGTGTTTGGTTACAATGAAATGTTGATACATGTACATCAAAAGAGTCAATCTTCTACAAGGGTCCTATAATTTTTAACAATCTCGCAAGTAACATTAGACAAAGTCCATCTGTATACACATTTAAACGTAAATTTAAGCTGTTTTTAATTGAAAAATCATCCGAGTACTAAAATTTCTACCATGGCAATCTGTGATTATGTAAGTTCGTATGTGGTTATGAGTGAGTGTGTAAGTTGGAGTGTATGCGTGCACGTGGGTGTATTAGGGTTAGGAATTTATACTTAATTTTCGCATTTAGTATGGTGTATAATTTTATTGTGAGTAATCTTTATATGTAGGGGTAACCTAGATAAGTATTTATTACTTCAGTTATCCCATCCACATCTTTTATCTATATGCTCAACTTTCTATATTATTGTCATTTAGTTTTGTAAATAGTTTCCGTACTCTGATATTATGTATTTTAATTATTGTTATCATGATTATATATGTCAATGTATTTTTACTTGATTGTGGAAAATAAAACAAATGAAATGAATGAAATGAAAAGAAAACTGCCGGTCCCGAGGATTTTGTTATAATGGGAGTCGCCTGTACCACAACTACATTTGTAACAAGTTTTGACATAATTTGACAAGTTTTCACAAGCTTGACAAGTATTTAACCCATTGAAGACTGGTCCCGAGATATTTCAAGCTGGGCTCTATGGAAAATGTGTGTTATACAGTGCACTCTCGATATAAAAAAAGTCCTCGGGACCCATCAAATTTGTTCTTATAAACAAAATTTCTTTATATCAGTGTTGCAAAAAACATAAAATACAAAGGAAATCCAAGATATGGGACCAGAGATTTACTTCTTTATAATGAAATTTGTTATATCAGTGTTCTTTATTAACGAGGTCAGGGCGGGGAAGCGTGCACTGTAATCCACCAATCAAATTCATCTTCAACAGGCTTAGAGTTCAACTGTCTTATGAATATGCAAACTTGTGAATGAGTTTATGGAGTGGAGTATCATACTGAAATATGGACAGGGGTGATTTTTTACTTCAAATATTTCTGCAAATGCTTAGCCACATTCTGATTTTGCATGAATATAGTACCATTAACAACAATTCTACTAACTTCTTTGATGTGTCACCATAGGAATAAACATCAAAACTACCATGCAGTACTGCTACGTTTTAGTTTTTAAAGCTACTTGTCCTCTAAAAGTACTTGTTATCATCATTAACTTGTCAGAGACGATTTGATTTCAATATAGCAAGCATTCTACATACACACCACAACCCATGTATCCTGTGCTTAACTCCAACGGGTTAATGTAAACCAAAGGATTATTATTAGTGGTGCGGTGTCTTTGACATACAACCCCTAAACAGCATAGTGCAAGTTTGTATTATGTTGGCAAGCATATTTTTATCAAAATTATATTTTTGTGTGTGAGGAGTGATCACTGACGTACAATTACTTATAGAAGTATCTTGATTCACCAAACATTTTTATATTTTTATCAAAATAAAAATCATATTCAGAACTTAACATATACATCTTATCTGATGAAATATCCAATATATACAGACAAAAATGTTTACACGCTTTGCTCCGATTTCTACACATAAGGCAATGTATGGTATCCACATTCAAAAGGATTCATTCATTACATTCTTATGCACACCTAACTGGAGTTATGATTGTGTAGTGTGATCAGGCATTATTGCAAAATATGTATACCACTATGCATTAGAACATTACTGTGTAATTGTTATTTGTGTTGCCATAACATTAACATGTGCCATGAGCACTTATTTAGGTGGATTTCTGTGCATTATAAAATATCATTATCATCTTTTATCATTATTATCATTATTATTATTACCCCAATCATTATTATGAAAGGCAAGTAAAACACAGCGAGCTTTGTATAAACACTTAACATAATTTGAGTGAATAACTTTAGTTCTTATCAAATTTTGTCAAAATTTCCTGTAAAAAAACTGAATCAGATCTTAATTTTTTCATGATTTGTTTCCAAACACTTGTCTCATGAGGAATTAATATATTTCTTTGTTTTTTATTCAAATCAATGATCAGATAAAATTAAATGATTTAAATTGCAACCAAAATCAAGGATTTCAAATCACTGGAGTAAAATCCACGAAACCTGCCATAAATAGCAGCACTCAAGGCATGGCGGCAGCTCAATCTGCCTGTATGAAAACTGAAAATGCAAAATTTGTGGATTGAATGTAGATCACCTAATATGGACTGAGTCTGCACTCTACCTTATTGGCTATAGGTATGAAAGTGACATTGTTATGGAAACACAACTGAGCTATTTTTCACCATATATATGCTAACATCATATTTCAATCTACTTCTACAAGTTAATGGTGTATATACTTTCAAGTAATTATCTACATTAATATAATTAAAACATTCTAAATGATTGTGCTGCTCTGTCTTGACCGATACTGATCATACTCATATTACACAAAGTGACATAGGGAGACTTTTCTAATCTATATACGACATTATCTGCACATCAGTACTGTAGAGTTATCACTAAAAAAATTTCGCTCCATTAGCTCATCGTAGTAATTGCTTACTTTAATCATTATGATTAGGCACAGCATGTGTCGCAAAATGTCAAAGGAAGCTGGAATTAACAGGCAAGAAATTTCACACCGCTTTATACCTTCGAGCCAGGATCATTCTAGCTTTTATCAGTGAGACATTATGGCTCCTCAAAAAGCCTTTCAAGATTTTCATGTTGTATTCTACTTGTATCGTGATCATGCCCAGCCATGTCAGTTTAGTTCCAATCTTGTAGTGGTTTATCATATTATCAAAATGTGTCAATCAATGGAGTATCATCTCCATCGATGAATAAAGAGGGTTGGATTTGGGCAGGAATGGAGTCGAGGCTGGCTTCGAGACCAGATTTTGCCGGCCTTGGCCTCGGACCGAGTCATGTGTACAAAGGTCAAAGGTCTACGTGAAAAATATTTTCCAGCGGCCTTGTGACTCGGAACGGTTGGCCTCTACTCCATCCCTGGATTTGGAACTTTTAAACAGCGATGTGACTGACCCTGGTCTCCAGACCACATGTCCTTTGGTCCTGGTCTCCGGACCAGTGGCCTCAGCCACATCACTGGTATGGATTTGGGGGGGGGGGGGGGGGCTGGGGTTGGATTTGTTGATGGTTTGCTCTAGATCTGGCTAGATCATTCGTCCACCCTTTACACACAAGCATGCTGTAAACAGAATGTCACAGTGCGTGAAAATCCTCCCTGGTCGCTCATGAGAGTCCGTCACAGCATTCGCTATGCTGGAATTCTCCTGGAACCCCATCCACACAATCTGTCAGTGACAGGTGCAGAAATTTAGAAGTCCAACCAGGACCAGTGTTCTGCATCCAGCATCCGCTTAACCTGTTGGAGACAGTTCGATTTTGCTACAACACACATATTCCATCCACCTCTCATCGAATAAAGTCCTGACCAGTTGCGAACTGGTTAAGAAATTTGTAACTTTCACAATGAGTAATTGTCTCTCTTCTTGCACTATGTTAGAATTTCCACTTACATCCTCAACAATAATAATCCCGGTGCTGGCACTGCATAAAAATTCCTCTCAATTCCGTGTACAAGTCCAGATAACTTTTGTCCGTGTCCTCTCGCGTACTTTGAGGAAGTGTCTTTCCCTCCGTAGTACTGTGCATGTCGCAAATCAACGTAATGGACAAGGCCAAGATAGAGCTGTCTCAGCCAGCACAAAAAAACCACAGCGGCTGGTAAATTTCATTTCAGTTGGAATGCCTACAATGTATCTGTAATGAAAAAAGTGAAGAAAATAACAGAAGAAATGATTAATGAATGAACTAAAGGTTTTGTGAACAGATTTTGCACCAGGACTCAGAAGAAGTGATCTGGGTCAGCTTGGTCAATTTGATTTTAAAATGTTAATACTTTAAATTTGTATACAAATAAGTAACATTTTGCAGATGCACTTACAGTCCGACCTCGAATATACAGCCATCACTTAAACGGATTTCTGTATTATCCGGACAACGGATTTATCAGTCACTGCCAGTAATTGTTACTCCTTTATCAGAAGTGTACATATAC
>JZLH01S0187819.1:62671-75534 GCA_001188425.1 Eucidaris tribuloides | reverse complement strand
TTAGATGCATGTTTAAATATTAAGTACAACACATACATGTACATGTATATAGGCAAAATACCTCAGTCATAAAATGAATATGACCAACAGGCTAATTATGACTTTTACCAGTAATATAGTACACTGGAACCTCTTTATAAAGAAGTCATTGGGACTGTTTATATGCAGTTGATAACTAAGTAACACCTGAAAAGAAAGGGCTTGCATAGTTATACAGTGAACATAAACATGAAAGACAACAGAAATACATTACTTTGAACTGTATATCATTTACGCATATTAATTAGGCACTGCCCATATGCATTGTACTGTTGGAAATTAAATTTGCATCTCATTTGCATATTTGAAATCTCATTCAGGTGGGAACCACAAAAAGGAGAGAGCTTTAATAGTTACAGTATTTGATAAACCTAAAAGCAACAGAAATTACATACTTTGGCCTCTATCTAATTTACGCATATTTAATGAGGCATTTTCCCATAGGCACTGTACTAATGGAAATTAAATATGTGCATAATTTGCATATTTGAACTCTTATTTAGTTGGTTACCACCTGAATGGATAGAGCTTCGATAGTTACAATATAATATTAAATGAAATGCCAAGAAAATTCATTAATCTAGCCTCTGCATCAATTACGCATATTAATGAGCTGGACTTAGTCATTTTCTTGAAAAAAAGGCCGGTCCATCGGGTCAAAATTGAACAAAAGACCATGTTTCTCTTGCTTTTTTTTCACAAAATCTGTAACATACTGAACTTACTTTCGTTGTTATTTGTTTTTTGTAGTATGTTAAAGGGAAAGATGCCAAATTCAGCATTTCTAAGCTTTTAGTTAACAGTTTGCCAATTTAAATATGCAAATTGGCTATTTCTCAAATTTGGCCATATTTGGTTACAAATCGGGTAATAATTTGGGTTTTTGAAATGTCATATCTCCGGAACCCCTTGACCAAATTTGATGATTTTGGTGTCATTTTATTTCGGATCCAGAGACAAATTCATTGCTCTATAGAAACTGAATCTATTTTAAACTTTTAATTTCTCCTGATATCCCTACTAATATGCAGATATAACTGATTTTGTTCTGTTTCAGTAGTAATCAATATGTTGGTCAGTTGAAATAAGCTGCGCATAATTTTTTGAATCTTCCTGGTGTAAATTACTGCTACAAAGTAGGCCTACATTTATAAAAATTAATTTACAAATGGAAATCAGTAATTTGAATGAATATACAAATATCATGGTAATAAAATCAGTAGGCAAAGGAGGAGTGTATCCATACCAATACTGAGCAAATGGGAATTTCATTACTCAATTTTATTTGCATGTTGCTGTATTGATGTTTATACTTTGTATTATTCAGAGAAAGAATTTGCTGTGCAAGCTGGACTAGTGGCGGGGTCACAACAAAAATCATAAAAACAATTTGAATTTATTTTATGTTTAACTGTAAATCTGGTGTGAAACTGTTCTCTACATTAAGCGTAATTAAATCACATACATGTACAGTGTATAGTAGGAATGTCATGAAAAGTAGAGTCCAAACGCTAAAGAATAACACTATGGGCTGCTAACAGCACTCAGGGCTTCGGCCCACATCATGTAACCTCAATGGAGATGCTATTGGCCGTTGGTCGCCGAGAAGACAATCAGCTTCCATACATTTATTCAAATGGCAACGTCACTGAAGTGTCCTACCAGGTATGAGCTGTAAAATGTTTCTGGTCTCGATGAGCATTTGGATTTTTACGGCAAAATCATACATTTTGTGAAAGGTTGTTCTAGGCCTGAGTCATTATGTGTTTGTTTGAAACGTTTTTAAACTCGTGCCCCAAAACATTTAACGTTTAAACTTAATTGTGATATTTGTGGGAGCTTATATTGAGCTACAATATATAAAGAACATGAAAAACCGAAGTAAGTTCTGACTTATTTCGATGTTTTTGTACGAGTCCATGTGATAGTACTAAGTACCTGTATACAAAAGGACCATAGAATAATTATTCTATGGTCCAGTAAACACACAACAATGATGGCTATTAAAACCAACAGGCCGAGATGTCTGGCCGGATAGTGAATAGACAAGACGTTTTAAAAATTGGTAGGGCTTCATTTGAAGGGGCCTGATTGATAGGTCCAATGTATAAAAGATCCAGCTCACAATGCATGCTAAGTAGATCTATGACTGCAGATTACACATGATTACAGTAATTCTGTAAGCAGCCGCCGCAGCACTTATCCCCTTTTTCAAAATTGCTATATCACATAACACAAAACTTAAAGCAATTTTAATGGAATTACAATAATAATGGGTCTTGAACGGATTGCCATAAATTGCAAAAGTTTGGCATTTTAACGTTCGTGTGAACGTCGTGTAAACGTTTTGATCGGCCTAGTTGTTTAAAGTCAAGACAGTGCACTCCCTGATTAACAACATGATTTTTAGCTCAGCACCCAAACTGTAAGCAATTAAATAAAACATCTTCTATTAATGTGCAGCTTTGTGTTTTTGACTTTCTTTTGTGTTGTTACCAGGTCTCATTTACAGCCAAGGCCATGCCGCAGCTGCGCATGCGTACCATTTCTACAGTCCCTGGCCTTGACTCGTTAAATTCAGCATAACGATTCAACTGGAGAGCGAGTGCGGGCAAAGTCAATGATTTTGCAAAATGCTGGGTAAGAATATAAAAACTGCCATCACAGATAGTTACAATCCACCTATTTGGTAAAGCACATTTTAACCTTTGTACGGAGTTGGTCCTTCCACACTCAGTTAGAAAAGATGAAAAAGAAAAGCAAAGCATTATTAAATAGATGTACTGTGACGAAATGTTTCTAAGACTTTAGATGGCATTAGTTCAGCTTCAATTTTTTTTATCCAGTAAACACCATTAACTACTAAAGTAGGAGCTCATTTCAGCGAAACTAGTAGAGTCAGCTGGAGAAAACCATTCCTGTTTTTGCTCTATTCAGCAAACTTATGTATTAGGCGTATATGTATATTGTAAGAAGTCTTGGGCCAAAGGACTAATCGTTGAAAAAATGTGGATATTTTGTGTGTTTGTTTGTTTAGGCAAGGTGAGCTCAATCGATATTTCATTCCCTACATAAAAAAAACAATTCACAGATATTTTGTCTTGACTTAGACTTTAATGAAGCATGTGTAAAACCTTGATTTAATGCCATGTGCAAATAATTGATTTGTGCAGACGTGCTCATTAAAAACGCGTCATAGCGAATTCACGTTATGGGAATTAATCAGTCTGACTATATTTGTTATGCGCCTACATATTCTAGCCCATTATGGTTGTATGACGATATTGAGGTTAGATCAAGTCTGGCCATAGTAAACATTTATAAAATTTACTGCCATGTACAGTATGGTACATGTATTATGGTTACCATACCTGAACTTCGACTGACACTATCACATACATGTATGTTATTATTGTTTACTTTGTGGTATTCCAGAAGAATTGGCCTGTTAAACAGGTTTTATGAGCAGTAAGCTGAGTAAGTTTAGAGTTACATTCCTTGGCGTGTGTCATAGTTTATTGTTGAAAGAAAGAAAGAGCACTGCATACATCTAACACTATTTGTTTCATTATGTTTCATGCATACTTCACAGGCACAGCTCAAGTACTGCTCAATGTGATATTACTGACACCACCAAGATTGGATATTGATAACAACATTGAACTGTCAGAATTAGCAGTGAATCTAGGCTAAGTTCCAGTTCCTATACATGCACACTCTAAAATCTTTGTTTCCAAAAAAATGAAAACGCTATCACTGCTGAATAGTACTTCTTACTGGCTCTCTCTCTTCCCATACTTTATTTCTTTCTACTGTATGGATGATAGTTATGTGCGACTGGTAGCCAAAGAACTTGAAACTTTTGGGGGTAGTGCAGTGGGCATACACATGAAATTACAACATAGTGAAACTTGTCTGTTAATTATTTCAATTATCACCATCATGCATTCAGCAAGTAAATGTCCACTTGATATTTTTTCAAGCATTCTGATAATTATTGTGCGAATTGAAATGGAAGTTACATTAAATCTTAAAAGTTGAGATAACTTTTCTAGAATTAAATATGACATGGTTGTGTAAGATTGCAAAATTCAATCACATGTTTAAACAAGATAGGGTGGAAGTAACGCCATGGCTAGTGCGGGGTAGGAATTTTTGCAGTGATGATGATGATGATGATACATCACTACGACTACTTACTACACTACTACTACTACTACTACTACTCTACTACTACTACTACTACTCTACTTTGACTAACTACTACTACTACTACCAGCTACTATCTCTAATATTGATTATCAATAATAATATAATAGTTATTTATATAGTACTAAAAACGAAATACACAGAGTTTTTATAGCTGCCTACAAACTTAATAATGGAAGTGACATACCTAATATAATAATGAATTTATTCAAACCAACTAATATAAATGTAAACATATAAATGGCCTAATTAATTACAAAAACATTCAATCAGAACTATTGTGATCAATATTGGGATTTCAAATGGTTTCTTAAACATTTTGTCAGGGGATGTTGCAAGCTCCATTACTTCCCTTCACTTATCAATTACCAAACGGTAGTTTAGTACTTACAAATGGTGTGCTGAAAGTTTGAGATCCATACGTTCATGATTTGTGTTTATGAGAAAAACTAATAACGACATGTTACCAGATGTTGTTTCTTTCCGTGAGTTCAATTTTGCCTCAACTGCGAATCGCGGTTATTGTGTACGTCGGAACGACCAGCGCAGCGCACTGTATTCTTCAACGGCCCTAACCTCCGCACACATTTAGGCTAACGGCTGATCGCGACAATTTTGGAACGTGACGTGCGTGTTGACGTCGCGGAATCTTTTTGAAACATGCTTTCCCAGTAAATTTTGAAAAAGTATGAAGTTTACCGTCCAGATTTCCAAACCAAAACTCAATATTTTACCCAAGTCTTACTGAGAGGTGTTTATTATATATCAATCTTCACATTTGGATATGATTTCAGCTGATTCTTTCATTTAGATGTTTTGACGTGCAATATCAATGACACTTAAATGTTTCAAGGATGGAAAGCCAAAAGGCGATAAACTGTAGAATATTCTGTACTGGAAGAAATTCTCCAGCTCGCTACTGTTTTTAGGTCATTGCCTTTAGGTAATATTAACCTTATAAATTTGCAGATCTGGCAACATGTGTCTGTGAGATATTGATGTCTATAATGTTTTATATACAGGTTATCCATTGTTGCTAGAAGATATTCAAGAGAGTACTGAGCAACAGAACCTTTTGACAACCTAGCAGAAACTGCTACTGCACAGCTGGGGATTTAGTCAACAAGGAGACGGTGGCAGAGACTACAAGAGGCCAGATCAGAGAATCTAATCCCAGTGTTCCAAGGTATGTGTTGAATGAAATGTTAAAAAAAATAAATTACATTAAATAAAATATTGATGCCTTTTATATTTTGTTATAATGACAAATTTCTATTGGTCATTAAAAGCAGCGACCTAACCATACAATTTGATTTGTTTGTTATCACACATTTACAGCTAGCAACAGCTTTCCAAATTATCTACAATTCGTCACAAATTCCTATTTGCTAGGGACTTAAAAAACATGGTACAGTAGTACGATGGTTGTTGACTTGTGTCATGATAACTGGTTTAATTAGCATATACAATAGTGTGTCTCAAACAAATACATGTATAGTGCAAGTGAAAACCAGCCCTCTATTGGCAACTAGAAAAATCACTCTGTTGAACATGATGCTTCACATTAAACGTCAAGAGCCTAGTCTTAGCTTTCAAATACCGGTTACTTTTGTCATTTGCTGTCTTAATCTTGAGATATGGTTAATTTAAATAAGAAAGGGTAAAATTGCGCAATTGCTGCCACTTTTGACTAACAATCACTTGTAAAGTGACACAATTGTGATTCACCCTTTGTTGTTTTACAAGATACTCGCGAGGATTAAAACAAGCAAATTTGAACAGAACAAATGGCCATTGAAAAGCTCGGACTTTGTTTTGACGTTTTTGGGATGTAGCAGTCATGTTAACAAAGTTATTTCCTAATTGCCGAAGAAGGCGTGCTTTTACTTGCAGAATTTTTTGAGACATGCATGCGGCACTCGTCTCAAAATTATTAAAGTGAAAAGCGCCCGTCTTGACAGTAGAAATACTGCTGGCGACACATATTATGTCAACATCAAGCGGCAACGTCTTAGCTTTAAGATGCTGAGGCATTCTCAGGATTGAAAACAAGTAAACGTGACAAAACAAACGCATTATGAAAGCTAAGATAAGCCTTGATCGGTGATGTAAGCATGACGTCACAAAATGCTTATTTCTCATTACCAAAGAGGGCGCTTTTGACTGGCACAATTATTTTGAGACACACTGTACATGCTAATTTAAGGTAGACAATTGTGTCAGCTATTTTCTAACAATCCTATCTGCATCGTTGTGTTTAATTTATGCATGACCCTGTAATAAAGTGTTTGGATTATGTTGATAAGCTGCAAGACCTGTTGTGAGAAGACAGTGAGGCGCTTATCAGCTTGACTTTGATATGTACATGTACACCATGGTCATGCAGGATAGGTCCTGGTTTCACATTGATCTAAGCAGAGTGTAGGTCGTAGCCGGCAACCAACCAGGAATTAAGTATAAGACAAAAACTTGACCATTGTGTAGTATTTGAGAACAGAAAGCCTAGATAAGGACGGGTACTGTGTGACACTTTACCCTCAGCAAGGCCCTATTTGAAATTACGTAAAATTTGCTGTTAGTTTCACGCTTTGCAAATTTTTCCGTAGAACAAGATCACTGAAACAGGTACAGGGGGAGAGCTTTTGATTAAAAAAGTGCATTGATATGGACGCGATTAACACATTTGCGGCGGCATGCATCGATCATGGCAGGTCAGCTCAAGGCCATCGCATGGCCGATCTGCATTGGTTTGGCAAGACAGTGGAACCCTACTCCAAAATCTTTGAACTTATTCCTAGTTAGTTGCCCGTCTGCATCCTCCTTTAGTATACAGACAAACAGTGATGTTGACTTGACTTGATAGATGAAAATACATCATTAAATATATTTTTATACTGCTTCATCATTTCTGAAGTCTTTACTATGGTACTAATTACAGTACGCCGACCATACTACTACAGATGACATATTAATTGCAAACTCATCAATGACAATAAACAAATTTATAGGCGCAATTGTGCACAACAATGTATTAAGATTTAAAATCTGATGGGTATTCTGCATTGCTATTTGTCACTGAATGAAGTCTAAAACAGAGCTTCAAAACAATCTTTCAGTGATTTAAATTTTTAAAAGAGTATGCTGAATGACCAGTTTTACCATAACTGTTTTCAAAATTCATGGATGTAGCTAAAGCATGATCTCAGGCATTAGCTGATGGCATAAATTGGAGTTCTGCTTTGTGTACCCACTGTACCATATTGTAACATTCTTGCTTCCCTGACAATAAAAACAGTTTGGAAAATGCACCTTTCGCAGTGTTGCTGATACGGATGTGTATATTACATGTAGGTTCCCTTTTATGGCTGGGTTGTTGGCAATTAACACTTCCTTGCACGCACTTGTTCACCATTCACCTTTGAAATACATGAACATTGAATTAGATTAAGTACTTCCATTAGTCTTCCACTGCTTGGTTTGCCAAAATCATTACTTTTTGGGTGCGCCAAAATTACTGTATGGCCAGGTACGCAGTATCTACTTATGTATTGTATACAGGTGGAGATTTATTCACTGAAATAGTTGTTTTAAACAGTATCTTGATATAATTTAATGAAATGACTTGAATTGAAATCTAAACATGGCAGAAAACATACATTGGTCAGAAACCAGAGTTAGAGTATTACTCAGACATAATACAAGTTATTAAATAAAAAAAAAATCTGAAGATTGGGCTGGCCACTTGCAAAATCTATGACAGCTACATGGAACTAAATGTATCACAGGAATGGAGACCCCATTTGCATCGGCCATAGGATCACACAATTGGGATATGGCAAAACTGAGATTGAGTGAAGACCTCCACAAATTTATGACCCGATATAAAGTGGATTGCATCAGCACAAGACAGGCATCTTTGCACCAACTTGGGGAGGCTTTTGCCCTGCAGTGGGCGCTGATCTGATTCATGGCTGAAAATGATATATGAATGAATATACAACTTTGGGGACACGGTGGCGCATGTTGCCAATTCTTGGCAATGCTAATTTGATAATGCCTCTGGTTATGCACAATTGTCAATCTATCGGATTCTTAGCGGTGCTTTTGAGTCTCATAACTGTATGCAACATCGTCAATACCCCTACTTAGGAATATACTGGTTTGAAGTTTTGTTACATCAACAAAACGTATTACTCTGGCTTTTGCCCTGCAGTGGGCTGATAATGATAACTGAATTGAAAAATACAAGTGTCGGAGTGGGGGACTGGGGGGAGGGCATGTTGCCAAGTACATTTGAATAATGTTCGCTGATCACAATGTCAATGCTAATCGATATTGGAGTGTATGGTTTTTGATGTCTGTCTCATACATGTCTATATGCATTGTCAAATACCCTACTACTGAAATCGGTATGAAACTACTGCTTCGTCTACATCGACCAAAACCATTACCCCTCGGCCTTGAAAGACTGGCTACATGTAGCTTCTAATAGAGTTACAATGAAAATACATCATACATGTGCATTCAGGGCTTTGCTCGGTTGCCAAAATGCACTCTATCACGCCCTATCAGTACAGCACTATACTGTATAATGATATGTCATACCTATGATGGATAATGATCCTGTAGCCTACCCATTTCATAGAATATTGCATTGTTATGTTTCCTGTCTTGTGTACAATAGCATTCAATGCTCCTTACAGTATGTACTGTCCTATAGTAGTACATTTAGGTATCCCTACTGGCTCTCCTGCAGCTTACGCAACATGTATATCATGGTCTTAACACTTACAGGTTAACAAAACCTTGTCATGTACGTTGTACATGTATCTCAAGTCCTCGTGCTACACGATCGGGACATAAGTTGCTTGGACTAATCATAACTTGTAGTCGGTAATTAGCGTCGGATAACATTTATAAAACACGCTTAATACTGACGTTTCTAAGTTTTGCCGTTGAGACACGTATCGTACAGAATTATAAACTCATCCAATATAGCGCTTGACTTGCAACCGGAGATTTAATATCCGTAAGAAGGGCAGCGTAAGTCGGTAATAAAGTTGTTACAGTAATAATAAATATGTGTGCGACTGTAAATGTTGTGCTATCGGACATAACTGGATCTTTGTAAAGCGCTAACCAAACTGACGTTTCATTGTTTACCAATTCACATTTCGCACAATTTGGTCAGAGGGTTACGACCCGATAACAAACATTGACATCACGCCATTTCCGATGCTATTACAGTAATAACATGTAAGTAAGCGTAGCATGGTAAATCGGCATATAAACATTGTCAGGCCTGTAACTAGCTAATTACGATAGTTGTGGACGCCGGTTGGTGATCCAACGGAAAATTCTTTTAATGACGTCAGACTTTTGCCTTGGAAAATATATGACCCGGTTAGTAACTTGCATTCATTTTGTGAACGCGAACTATAAGCTTCTGTTTCACAAAATGTAAACAAATTTAAAGTGAAGCCAAACTGCCAGCAATGCAAAATATTTCATTATAATATTTCACCAAATAAAACAAATCGTGGTTACCAAAATCTTAAACGGTAATAATGACATCATTGCGGGGTAGTCCTCAACTTGTATATCTAGAAATCATAGTAAACTATGCAAGCGATTTCTCCTGTGAAAATGTCGGTAGTCAAAACTGGTGACTCAAATAATGTCAATATCCTCGTAGCAAGCGCCAAAACTGCTTGTGGCTCTGTAATGGATCCTATTTTTATTGTGCCCCATAAAATTGAAATACTCATTGTTCATGCTTGATTCTCCTTAAAGATTGTGTCAGGGATGTGGAAGTCCATTACTTCCCTCATCTTTCAATACCAAACGGTAGTCTTAGTACTACACAAATGGCATGTGTTGAAAGTCTGAGATCCGTACCTACGTCATGAATTTGTTGTTTTATGCCGAAAAACTAAGTAACGACATTGTTAACCAGAATGTTGTTCTTTCCGTTGCAGTTTCACATTTTGCTCAAAACTGCGAATCGCGGTTACGTGGAGTGTACCGTCGCTAAGGACTAGCCAGAGCGCACATGCTGATTTGGTTAAAACGGCTAACCCCCTACCGCGACCATTGGCTAATGGCTGGCATCGCGACAATTTTGGAACGGGGACGTGCGACGTTTTGACGTCGCAGTATTTTTTGAATATTGCTTGCTGATAATTGAAAAGGATTGAAGTTTAACCGTCCAGATTTTCACCAAGACTGCAATATTTTACCCAATCTCTATGGAGAGGTGTTTATTTATTTCTCAACTCTTCACATGGTATTGATTTAGTGATTCTTTATTCATCATATAGATGTTTTTTGAGTGCAAATCAATGACACATTCTTTAAGTAACAACATTTGAGAGACATATCCTCCAGGTGGGAGATCTTAATACCTCATGCTGGTGTATAGTGGCCGTATAATTTCAGACTTCATTTTCGGTCTTGAGCGATTTCAAGGTTTCCCAATCCCATTTTTTTTGCCACCTTTAACCTTAAAGTGTTTGTAAGTCCATCAGTAGCAATTAATACAGCATATTTACAAAAGCCTGGGTATGTGTGGCTGATTAAATTTCTTGATAATGTACATCTGAAATTTATATTGCCAAACACCAAAATTCCGTAATAAATTTGTACATGTATGTACACTTCAAACAAATGATCAAAGTTTTGGAGCCGTCAAGTGTATCGTATCAGCATATTTTCCTCCATGTTTCTTATCACCAATATGAGGGTACATGTACATGTAAGCCACATGTGGTTGTGCATTTAAATTCCTAAAAGGATGCTGTTACCCAAAATGCTAGTAACATTTCCATTAACACCAAAAATCTCTAATAAAGTTGCTATGTACACTTCAACAAAAATTCAAGGTTTTAGTGTCAATTGTATCATATCAAGCATATTTTCCTCCATGCTTTCTTATCACAATATTAAAGGTACATGTAAAACCACATGTGGTTGTGCTAAGTGTACATGTCACACTGTATGCCTTTAAAGGATGTGTTACCCAAATATCCATTGCACACATTAACACCATAAATCTGTAATAAAATTGTATGATTACACTTCAACAAATTAATCAGGTTTTTAGTGTCAAGTTGGTCATATCAGCATATTTTCCGCTCCATGTTTCTTTATCACAATATGGAGGTACATGTTAAGCCACGTTGGTTGTGCTATGTATGCCTTTGGTATATACCGATAGGATAATTTCCTAAAGTGATAGTGTTACCTCAGAGTGGAATTGTCCTTAACACATTGCCGACAACCATTTTGTTTCAAGCGTTCAAGCACACAAATCCTCTTAAAGATTCTGGAATAAGCTAATTTTGTTTTTAAGTGTAATTGCTAAGGGAATGGCGAGATTGGCACGCATATCAACAGTTTCGGAAATGAGAATGCGTCCAAGGAATTAGTACTTAGTTTTAGCTTTTTACTGTGAAAGGTCAAGTCGACTGCTTCTTCTTGTCAATACATTGGACACGTGTTAACCAAATCAGAAATCACTTGTCACGAAACAGAAAAGTACATGGTGCCCAATATCTCATTATGGCCATTAATTTCATTTCAAAATTGGTATTAGTGATGCTTTAAAGATTAGCCTGAACATGAATTGGGCAACATCTTGAAAATGCCCTAGCAAATGTCAACTCCACATGCGAGTTGAAATATATTACCAACTATACACTGAGCAGGATGTGGATCTTCCACTTGGGAGTGGATTTGCTCTGTAATTTGTTACTTAAGGAGAATCAAGCATAAACATAGGACGTATCTTAATTTTTTCTGGCGATAAAAATAAGCCTCATAGAAGCCACACAGCAGGTTTACGTGCTACGAGTGATATTGAACATTGCTTAATTTTAGGATGAGTCAACGTTTGACTACAAGATTTTCACCAGCGAGAATCCTTGCATATGTTACACTTGATTCTATAAGTGTTTCAGCCCAAAGTTCGAGGACTCACCCCGCCCAATCATGTCATTTACTTTTCGCATGTTTCACCTACACCAATTTTCTAAACTGAATGGGGGTCAAGCTAGGTAAACATTGGTGTTTTCTGAGCCCGGATAGAAATAGATTCCATGTAGAAAACCGCCAACAACAGATCTTGCCTGTCACAGGGCATACTGATGGAAGTTGTTGTAAACAAAGCCAACTTTTGACTACAAAATTCTTTACAGCTAAAATCCTGCTACAGTTTACTTGATTTGAGAATGAGTTTCACTCCCAAGTTGAGGGACTCCCCAATCCTGCTCATTTCTCTATAAGTTCTCCTTGAAGTAACAACTTTAAGACAAATTATTTGACCCCATATGTTACCTTTTAGCTTATCATAATATGAAAATTGATAGAGCTGCCATATGTTCCCTTTTATCAGGCGGTTATTCTTCAAAGTTTTGGGCCACAGCAGGACCAGAAGTACAAACTCAGAATTAATTCTAATCGGTCGGCAATCTTATCTATTTCTATGTATATATACAGGGTTGGCCCAGAAAAGAATGTAGGGACAGTGATTTTTCGTTTTACGGTTAATATAAACGGAAAATCCGCTCGGTTGTGGTTACTTTTCACTGTAAAATTCAGGAATTATCTCTCTCTTC
>JZLH01S0187819.1:2006-12671 GCA_001188425.1 Eucidaris tribuloides | reverse complement strand
TTATCGGTCAAGAATAGTGGTGAGGTGTATAAAGTGGGAGTACACAGGATCAGATTGATAGAATGAGTACTTAAAAGTAATTGAGAGTGATTATGCTCAATTATATTTTTTCCACTTGCAGTTACTCGAAAAAATGTAATTAATTACATAATTGCTCAATTACTCTGTAATTGAGCCCAACCCTACCACTGGCAATGATTTAACCACGCCCCTTCAGTGTTCAAAATCTCTTTACTTATGTAACTTCCTGTGCTGGACTGGTTTCGGAATGCTTGTGTGGTTACACCGCATTCGAAATGGTCTGAGAACGGTCTCAGAACGAAATTGACTTTTGGTGTAAACGGGGTTTATCTTGTCTCGTCAGCTTATCAAAGGTTCTAATATACCTCACAAATAACAAATCACTGCAGATGCATTTCCACTCATTTGAATTAAATGAACTTTCAGAAAGTTCTTGATATTAATTCATCAGAAGTTGTTTTCTATGCCGCTGCAAATTAACTGCTGGAAAATTATGCGCGGATTGATGGACTTTCTGCGTGCTGGATATAATGAGGACAATTTGTCAGTCGTATGGTTCGCATTATTATACCCTCATTAGATTTCCTGCAATCTCAGGTAGTAATTGGGTTTGTCTCAATTATGTTCGTGAGTGAGAGAACAACACAGTGCGCGAATAATACATGGTTTCCCCTTTGTCCGAGGAAAAGGCGTGTTTCCGAAATGACTTCTCATCGTGCAACTACATACGCCTATAACTGTAAACACACGTAAATAACTGTAAACACTGTATTGAATATCGCGGTACAAAAATGAGAATGATAAATCATGGCGTTTCATTTCTGTGTGAAGGTCAACCTCGTTACACTTGTTTCATTGTGCGGGCTCATCGATTTTGTGACTAAACTGCGAGATTTGATCTGGAAGTTTAATGTACCGTAGCAGTGACAACATCATTGTAGCTAGCACTCTGAGTTACCTAAATACCATGAAGCATGTATTGAAACGTCTACTAAAATTAGGTTTGTGGTTTAAACCGTCACGCATTTGTATTCTGTTCAACACTGGTGGCGCTCTCTACCTGCTAAATTACGCACAGGAACAGGTGAGTATTGGGGTTTGATTGCGGTGGTCGTGTCACAGCTCATCAACTGTTCGGGGTAATTAGGCAGAAGCCAAAGGAATGTGTAACCATGGCACCTACATTGTATATCAGCAATGATACCCTGAGCTAAACATGCAATTTTGACAAGTCTGATATTTGGAGCCTGTTGCATAAACTTTGACCACAGAAAAGCTAGTTATTGATTTTTTCCCATGTCATAATCAGTGGTATAAGTATGCTAACCAGAGTTTTCATACATAACTGGCAAGCAGAGATAATTCATATGAGTGGTAAAAGTTTTAGGCAACAGGCTCCTGGTGAGCATTATGTACATGTATTTAATCAACTCGAGACAAATGAAAAGTCTATTACATCAACTCTTAACATGTTGAACCCTTTTGAACAGTGCATCGTTGAACACCTTTTGAGTGTGTCAACCTCAATTCGCAATATATAATTAAGGATAACTATTTGTGGCTTGCAATTGTGCCTGTGACATGGTGATGGTCAACTCTGAAATTCAGTAGCAATGCCTCCAACATTTGGTCAGTCGGGTTGATTAAGCTTTTGACCTATCTTTTGGATCTTCAGTCTCTCTTCTACCTCCATGGTTGGACCTTCACTCTTACTGTCCGTATCTAACAGGACTTTTGAATGCATGGTGTTGGATGTCTTTTGTGGCAATGTAACAATATCACTGTATCCGTGAATAGATTGATATCATTAGTGCTTTGATCTGACTTTCTTACACATACAGGATTCTCATTAAAAAGTCTAATAGATATGGCAACTAATACTCTCTTTGTATTCCTAAACATGTGTCTACCTGTATTGTACCCAGAAAGGAAATAAAAGGACTATGTAGATCGGTAGATCCCATCAAAATACATTACTGCCAGTAAACAAGACCATTCACAGAGTTTTTCAAAGAACATTTTGTGATTGTTGCATCAAGGCAAGCACACATTTTAGAATGATTAACTGTATCTAGTTTTCTTTATTTTTACTTACCTTGTCAACACATTTCAGGGACGGATTTTCAAACTGATACTTTCTTTACAACCTCTAGTAAAAGTAGTGTGCCTAACAGGGCAAATTTCATTATAGGAATTCATATGGGCAATTCCGTGATTAGTTACGTTACACTTTATGACAAACTTTACTCAACGTTTGGCTCTCACGTAAATATGCTTTCATATAATTTTTCTGTTTTGGTACTGTCAATTCTCTAGACTGGCACCTACTTCACAACATCAAGCAAAATCATGAGACATGTTTCAGTGGGTTATAACAAGAACTTTAATTATGGTTAGTTACGTTATGAAAAGAGGACATGGAAAAAAAATTACAAGTCTTTGTCCTCCAAGTTTCCTCAACCTGTTTTCAACTGAAACAAACTGTGGTATTCATGCTATTTCTGACATCTTGGTAAGTCATTTGATATATAACTTAGTGATAAAAATCTGTTCATTTTTAACTACAACACCAAAAACATGGTTAGTTACGTTACGGTTAGTTACGTTACATTTTGTCCATCCACACAAATTTGCGTTTATTCATGTCTTTTTCAGATTTTAGTATGCATATGTGGCTTTATTATTTTCAAAACATGAAAAGAGGGCTATTGCATGAAAAACTGCAGATAATATGATAGTTTTATATAAATTGAGATTTAGTGCACTACTAGTGCATGTGTATTGTCATCGTATGGTTCTGATTCTCCTAGAGGGTGCTGTTGAAGATGTAAAATTTAGAGTGGAAATGATGTCCCCCATTGTTTCTTCATGATTCATACCCATTCAAACCACTGAAATGTAATATGATTCGAGATAGACCAATTTATATAATTTGTGATTTGTCCAGTATTTCACGGAATTGCCCATATACTGTAGGTTATTGGAGGTTAATCCATTTGGCCCACATTCAAAAGTTGTAAAGGAGGATTCCTATACACACCAGGTTTGAATACTGGTTTGACAATGAAATGTTGTCAGTGTAATGTAGAATCACACTTTTCTCCATCTAACAAAGTTGAACAAATGCATGGGTGTCAACGGGCAGGGCCTATGGGGAGATCCCCCCCACCCCACCACTTTCAACTTTCAAAACTGTTTTGAAATTCATACTGAATATCATTTCATTTGTTTCCCTCCTTCAACTATCCATCAGAACCAGGGCCAATTACGAAATGCTTGTAGATACGGTTTGCATTTTCAGCACCAATTCTTTAAAGATTGTGTCAGGGATGTGCAAGTCCATTACTTCCCTTCATTATCAATACCAAACGGTAGTTACAAATGGTGTGTTGAAAGTTTGAGATCCATACGTCATGAATTTGTTGTTTTTTGAAAAACTAATAATGGCATGTTACCAGAATGTTGTTCTTTCCGTGAGTTTAAATTTTGCTAAAATTGCGAATCGCAGTTATGTGTACCGTCGCAAGACCAGCGGAGTACACTGATTGGTTAAATGGCTAAACTCCACGCGACCTTCGGCTAACGGCTGATCGGACAATTTTGGAACGGCCCGTGCATGTCAACGTCACAGATTTTTTTTGAAAAGACGTCGAGTCATTTGGAAAAGGATGAAATTTAACCGTCCAGATTTTCACCAAAACTCAATATTTTACCCCAAGTCTCTATGAGAGGTGTTTATTTATATAAATCTTCACATTGGATATGATTTCAGCTGATTTCATTCATTTAAATGTTTTATGACGTGCAAATCAATGACACAATCTTTAAGAAGTCTCTACCATGGAAGGGGAAGACCTATCCCCCCCCACCCTCCCGCCCCTCACACCCTCACGCCTCCCCCTCCTCCAATTTTTGAGGTGGTGTTGATGCCAATGAATTCTGGTTATGTTCTCTACAGTGTAATTTACATTGTGTGCACATTTCAATTCAAAATTACAAATTACAGATGTCACTATGTAGTTACAGAATGATACATTAAAGGTCAATGACATGATTGGGGGTAGTCCTCAACTTGAGGTAAACACTATTTTAGAATCAAGTAAGCTATGCAGGGATTCTACTGTGAAAATTTTTAAGTCAAAGTTGATTCATTTTAAAATAATGTCTATCAGTATGCCTTGTAACCGACAAATTTGTAGCGTAGCCTTCTATGGGGATTAAATCTATCGTGCCCCGATAAAAATTAAACTGCTGGTCTGTTCATGCTTGATTCTCCTTAAGTAAACAATCTCAAGACAAATCCTTCCAGCCAGGAGATCCACTCCAGCTGGTGTACATTTGGTTTATCTTTCAACCAGTTTAGTTCTAAAGGCATTTTTTATTTCTCCCAATCATGTCACTGAGCTTTAATTAACATAAAAAAATTGAAAAAACGGTCATTTAAAATGACTCCTGATCTAGACCCAGTACTTAAAGTTTAAACTCCTCTAAAGACAATGGTGTCTAGGTGTCATTGTCATTGTTGTCAGATAAATTAATGGTATGTAGTCACAAAATTCGTGTTAGTATGTAGATGGCAGTAAGGTACAGTATGTAATTCTTTTTGCAGTAAGAAAAGGGGGAGGGGGGGGGTAGGGAGGGGGTAATACTGTAATACACATACAAGTACATGTAGTATAAATCCTCCCGTGACAATTAGATTTTCCTGTTGCAAAAAATGATTTGACATGCTCATTAAAGACACTATATAACAGTGTGGAAGCCTTATTTAAAACATTGTCAAACCTTGCTTTCTGACATATCTGGTAGTGTTTGGATGGACAAATAAACACCCCAGAACACAAAAGTTTGGACAGTTATGCTGTCACTAGTACAATACATGTATGTGCAGATTCAAACTGGCACATTAATTTCCTATCGGGCGATAGGAAATTCTGCAACACAGCAGTCTATGGGGGAAAGCTGGAATGGTCTCTCAATGATTTTTACTTCTTTAAAGAACTTACTGATCGTTTATTTTTCCAGGGGCTTCATTTATTAGACCATGTCAGAGACAACTGGTAGCATGGAAATGACATGCAGCTCAAGATATTTTAAACTGGAAACACTGTATAGGCAGTGGCCTTTAAGGCTGATGACGGGTCGTGAAGCAGATTATTTTGTAAGTGAAGCTCTTTACATTTTCACAGTATCTTGTGTTAGACATGTTTTTAAATTTTCCTCTCCTGTGACTGTTTTTTCCTTGGGCAATTCAAAAAATTCAAGTTGAAGCTAATTTTTTTTCAGAAGACACAGGAGCTAAATTCGCCAATCAATTAGTAACGTCTACACGACTACCACGGTGTTAAAAACATGCATGATTTGGGATCATAGCCTTTTTAGGGCAACGCCAGAGTTGACGTACATGTACACTGTCACACCCTTCCTATTATTGGCCTTGCTGTGACGTGAGCAACATTCTTCCCAAACAGTTTGTTTTTCGGGGTCCATAATTTTCCCCTTCCTCTCTCGAAAACACTTCCCCCCTCCCGCTGGATTAGTATCACCTTGCTGAGGTGATGATGAAGAGGAAACTACGCAGACAAAATCTCACATGCAATTGTTCGAAAACCTTGTAGTTTGTATTACATTCACATTCTTGCCACACAGTGTGATTATAAAATTCTCCCCCAAGTTAATTTTAGATGACGCTTTTAGATTAAAGGACAGTGACATGATTGGGAGAAGTCGAAAACGCCTGAAGAACCAAATGAGTTGAAGCGATTCACTGGCTAGATTGTTAATTCAGGCTGGAAGGATTTGTCTTGAATTTGTTTATGAGAAACAAACCAATTTCCGGTATCGAATGAATCTGTGGCCCTGGTAGATATTGATTGGTTAGAAAGCTACACAACAAATGTCACGATCACAGCATTTTTCGATAACAATGGGACGACAAAGAGCAAAGGTATGATGATAACATTTTCAAAGCAGAAACAGGGTTCCCAGCCCATCAGGGAAATCAGGGAAAACTATGTACTTTTTTCCAGTCAGGGAAAAGTCAGGGAATTTGATAAAAATGCCTCAAATCAGGGAAAAGTAAGGGAAATTTGATTGGCCCAAAAATAGAAAGTAGTCAGTCAGACTCTGTTATTTTTGTTGCATATCAAAGCAACATCCATTGGATGACTGAAAACATAGAAAACATGTGAAACTGGAAATGAGTTGAAATAATTATCATGGAATTTTGTGACTTCATCAGGGAAAAATCAGGGAATTTTGTTTTCTTGAAATGATGGGAAACCTGTAGAAAGTTAAAACAATTTTGAATGGGAGCATTGTGCCTTAAATTGAGGACTACTTTTAATCTTTCCATTTCCCTTTAATTCCTCTCTCAGCGTTGATGTTTTCATGCCAGATGCCACATTTTACAAGTCACGGTACCATGATTTAATATGTGGTGATAGATTGTATCCTTTCTTTCTCCAGGGATACCCTGTTTTCATGAAGTGTATTCAATAATATTGAAATACACCACATGGCTCATAATCATGTTTTTGTTTGGGGCAGGGGGAGGCCAGCAAAATTTTTTTTTTAATTTTTTTTTTACTCTTTTAGTAAGTTTACAGTTACGACAACTAATGTTATGTATTGTACACGATTTACGACCATGCTGTTTATATTACGTATGATCCACATGCCATCATTTTTGGGGTCAATCAATCAATCAAAATGAATGAATAAATGAATAAACAATATATGAATGAATAAACAAATAAATGAATGAATGAATAAATAAATAAATAAGTAAATAAATAAATACATAAATAAATAAAAAAATACATGCAGTTATAATACTGTAAATAAATGAATGAATAAATAAATAAATAAATAACTTAAATAATAATTAAAACTGATTAATCAGCTAATTGATTAGAATATGCATCCAGATTTTTAGTCAACAACTTGCATGATATGTGACTTGGAGTGAAACCAGGGCAACAAAATTTAAATCTTTATCTTCAGCATCATCATTAGACATCATCAATCCCAGATCTCTACAGTCAATCAAAAGATAATAATTAGCAGTGTGACTTGTCTCAACTTGTAATGTACACATTGAAATCAACCCTCAAACAATGGCATTATCTGGAGGGTTAAGAGTACATGTACATTTCATCATCATTGAGCCAGCGAGGACCATGCACTTAATTATATCACTCCACCTTATTTGCCTCCTGGTGAGTATGCGCAAACAATCGTTCTTGTGACTTTGTAGATTCATGTACATGTACTCAGACTGTATTTGGAGAACTTTATGAATATGAGTGCCATCTGTATTAATTTAGCAAAATGTATGGTTGTTCAATCATTCAGTTGTACAATGGCTAAGTATTCCAAATTGTTTCAGAAAAACATAAATTCTTGGTGATATTATATACATGTACTTCTATCAAATATCGATAAAAATATTAATAGGAAATGTCTAGGTAGTCAACTGTACAAATATGCATTCCCAATTTTGGGGGAAAAGGGGAAGGGGTATACAGTAGTTTAGGGGTTCAGTTCAGGGAAGAAAATCCTCAAAAATCATGGAAATAGGGGGTCTGTTCGCATTATTGTCCCTGCAATATTTTTGGTTAGGGGTAGTTTTTAAATTGCCTTGGCACTCTTCCTTCATTTAGGGGATAATTTTGCTAGCTTCCCTTCCAAAAACCCGTGATAGGAGGGGGATCATTTTGCCGGTGTCCCTTCCAAAAGTCTGTGATAAGGGAGGGGAGGGGAGGGGAGGTAATTTGGCTGGCTTCCTTTCTGTCAGCCTGTGATGGGGGTCAAAATCCTAACCCATTTCCATCCTTATAGGGGGTACAGTACATGTATTTCTCAGAATCTGGATCAAGCATTTAGTTGACCACGTGAGTGGGAGGGCGGGGGCCGAGGGGTGTATGTCCTGTGTGTCCACCCCCAATGTTGATTGACAGGGACCCAAAGATACTTGTATGGCCAGAATTTCAAATTCTAAATGCGATGTCGGAGAAGACCTTTTTCCTTGTGTGTAAGGCCAGTAATTTCAATCTCCTTGATATTTCGTAATTGAAATCATGATTTGGCAGCAGTGTGAAAACAACCATAGTGTCTTGGGCTAATTTGCATCAATTTCGCTTTGTGACGGCCACCATCATTTGAAAAATCTGATTGGACAAGGGACAAGGCAAGATTAAGCATCACCATTATCTATTGTGCCCTCAGGCATAGATGTACAGTCGCTGCTTGCACTTAGTGTGGCACACAGGGCTCAAGATATTGTAGAAATAGAATTCAAGCCTTTGAGACGGTGTACGCACATTTAGCTCAAATTTCAGTGGAAGTAGGAGATACAAAATCAAGACTAATTTCTAATTTGCTGTACAATATATTTCCCGTTCCTGCCAAGAGTTCAGGGAAATCGGGGGAACTACTGTAGTGTATGACATGCATTTATAGTAGTGCGCCTGTTTTTCTGCATGAGAAGTCAAATATCACAGCACAGGTACTGTACCGTTAAAAATGAGCATCATCATTATTCGTTTCAAACAGAAGGAGACCTGACAGCGCAATTTTTTTCCATATTCTCCCCGGAGCCAGAAGAGCGCGGAAGAGGGCTTCCTCCTTCTCCCAGAGGCAGCGAGCGATTAACGTGTCTGGACATTTCTTGCGTAGGACGTTGCGTCGAAAACGTGGACTTCACAGGGAAAGAGGGGACTAATGCATGTTGCTCGGAGACTTTTCCTGCCCCCGCAATGCTCCTGTGTACCTTAGCCGAATGTGTAATTAAGGGACGGAGGGGAAAATTGAGGTGGACGTATGAAATGAGTGCCCGGGATACAGCTCGTTGTGCTACTTTGCCAGTGTTCAGGTTCCAGCGCACAAACCAACGAGTCTAGAAGGATATTATATCGTTTGCAGCACTGATCTGCTAAGAGAGATACAAGAGCAACGTCATCAATTGATCAATTCTTCCCTTTCTGAACCGGGAATTTATCGACCATGGGAGTATATTTGTTGCGTGGATATTGCTAATTTCATTACTGACACTATTTGTATTCTTGGGAGTTTGTCATCCTGCTAAGTATTGTTGGTAGGGAAATCTGCAGTGCATTGGAATGTATGTGTACGCAAGTTTTCAAGTCATTTTCTGTTTGTGTGTGCTTAGAAAATGAAGCGCTGTATACCTGACTTATAACACTGGATATAAATGAAAAAGTTTCAGTTGGTTCAGAGCAAGATTCGTGGGATTTTGGACTAAATGACATGGAATGTGTCCATCATTTGATTCACATTTCTCTGTGAGGCAGATTTTCATTTTGTTCACAAAATCCGAATGGAATGAAAGCTACAATGTAGTTGTAGTCAAAAACTGAATTTTGGCAGATCGCAGTTTATCAACATGTGTGGGACATGCCAGTTGGAAATTATTTACAACTATTTAAGTGTAACTTCTGTTTCTTTTGAAAACAAGTCTGCAGAATATAAGCTGATATGTTGAATGGAAACAATTTAACAGAAACATGCACTGTGTGTATAGATTTGATTTTTCATCTTGGTCTATTGAAACCACTTGAGGTATTTGTTCCCGTGGAATGAGGGGATGCTGTACTGGAATTTTCTTCATTCTTCATGGATTTATGTGGATTTTACCTTCCAAAGAGCAAACTATTGACTATTTGAATTTAAAGGTAACGTATGTTTAACCCTTTGTGTGCTACATGTAATTTTGCATCGGTGCACAATCTTGCAATTACATAGAACATTTGTAATAATTATTTTTCTTCTTCACCTTTGCACAGGAGATGCTAAAAAAATAGCTAGTGTGCTTAAACATCAATAGAAAAATAATCATTTTCAATCATGCAATAAGAAAACGTTTAAACGTATGTTTAACCCTTTGTGTGCTACATGTAATTTTGCATCGGTGCACAATCTTGCAATTACATAGAACATTCGTAATAATTATTTTTCTTCTTCACCTTTGCACAGGAGATGCTAAAAAAATAGTGTGCTTAAACATCAATAGGAAAATAATCATTTTCAATAATGCAATAAGAAAACCGAAATTCAGGAAAACATGAAACAAATCACAATAAAATTCAGCGTGTAGAGAGTTAAGGCTGAAAGTTGTTACCCGAGTTTTGTTAGAGCTACATTTATTTTGATTGTATCCAAAATAACCTACCATGAATATTGGATGATTTTTAAGCTCTTTTTCTGAAAAATAAAATGTCATTCCCTTGAAATGATAGTGCCAACAATCCTAACATGCTTGTTTTTCATCATTAAATATAAGTTTTGCCTCACAAACATTATTTGGTCAAATATTTGGATAAAAGTGACATTTTTCAAACTCTTGTCATCATACCATCATTTCTTTGCAAATACTTTGAATAAGTCTCTGCAGCAAAATGACATATAAAACGATTGTTTTGGATCATCACGGTCGATTAGTGGTCGGTTTAACCTTTTTGGTACAGCACTAGTTTGTAAACGTGGAGCTGTTTTTATCTACTGTACGATATTGTGGTAAAGAAAGATTAGCTCTAACTTGGCTGTTACAATCACTATCAATGAATAGTTCACCAATGTAGCTTTGTGATACCAAAAATTATAACAGGAGCACTCTATGACCCC
>JZLH01S0187757.1:66866-78764 GCA_001188425.1 Eucidaris tribuloides | reverse complement strand
GACTAGTGACGATTAACTCGTCAAGGGGTTTTCTTGATTCAAAGACTTAGTGACGAGTTAATTCGTCACGGCCAGAGCGAACAGACATGGCCCACTTTTCGTACTTTAGGATTTCACCTTTTTTACATGCACAATCACAGATAATAAATCAGATGAATCGAACTCAATACATCAAAGTAATAACTGTGTTATTTTTTTCAAGACAAACCTGGACAGAACATGGACACAAATAGTCGAAATTCGCATTAGAGCAGACACACGTTTTTTCGCAGGTATTGTATCCCTGGTAACGCTTTGCGGTTTAAAGGAATCACAGGCAATGCAGGTTCATGCCATCGCTGATTCTTATTAGCATAAACGCCAACCTCATGATCTAATCAATGCTTTATGCAAATCAATGGATTGGTTATTGGCGGTTCAGACACAAATTGATTATCTCGCAACTGCATTCCTGTATTGTTATACTTTACTATATTTATTTCCGATTTCTCAGCAAGTATTTCTTTTCTTGTAGTCGTAACGGAACGATTGCTCACAGGAATTGATAGTTGGCATATCCTGATTGTTTACTTTGCCACCTATATATTATTAGCGCAATACCCTGCTCAATAACCATTCCACACATTTCTGGGAAAAACAAATATTCATCGCAATCATGTATATGGCGACTTCGATGTTGATGAATCGCGGAACTTATTATGGAATTCGTTACATTGTACTATAGAGAACAACTCGTAGCGAGCGTCACGATGCTGTTTAGGGTAGGCCTCCAACATACATTTTTTGTAAAGATTACCGGTGATCATACATTTAGGTCTACTTTATAATCCTCAACACGCGGCGAAACACAATAGGACAAGTGCTTTTGATATATACTTGACATGACGTGATGATAGGCAGACATTAGATACAACAACGTTAAAACTAGGACACTTCAGAATTTTCGGTTGGCTTTTGAATGAATGAGTTATTTTTCACAACCTGAAAATTAAAATGTCCAAAGTTGGTTTTATCTTTTCTTTCATTGTGGCAAACAGGCAAATGATAACGAACAAAAACACAAATTATGGACACAATTTTTTCGATTTTTTTGTTTTGTTTTTTCGGCAATTGCGCGGGAGGTCTGTTTTCCAGAGGTCATTTTCACACTTTCAAACACTTATCGGAGTGGGTGGTGGGGGGGCAAAAGTTAATGTATCTTGCGCGATAAATCAAATGAAAATAAAATGAGTTACTCAAAACCCCCGCCTAATACGGTCAGATTACGGTGTTTCTTAAAGTTATAAGGCACTTAGTCATTGACATGACTTTTCATCGATTTTGCACGCTAGATATAAAAAATACCGGCAAATTTATTTATTTATTGATAACGTATGCGTTCAGAAATCAAGCCTCTCTAGCACGATTCCCCTCGTCTATTGGTGTTTTTGCTATTTTTATGTTCCCTTCTCCTCTCCTTTCTCTGTTTTGTGTCATTCAGTTCTTTATCATGCTTTCTTTATGATGATCATTAGTTTCTACAATTCAATATTCATATCGGTAAACGAAATGTAGCTTTTCTTACAATCATTATGCTTTTCTTCCAGTGTGGGCAAAGTTATGTTTGAATTTATTTGCAAACTAGTCCGTATATTTTTTCCACATTCATCTCATTATGATGTTGTTTGTTACCCTTGACGACCATTTCTTCGGTAATTTCTCTATCTTTCCCAGTATTTTTTTCTATGTACATCTATTTGCCATACCAATTACCTCATTTATTTCAATCTTGTAAACTGTCATTAGTTGAAAAATCCTTTATCATCTGTTGGTATTACAAAATTTTTGTTACACTGTGAATGAGTACTTAAAAAAATCCTTTTCCTTTCACTATAATAATTTGTGTAATTATAGAGTTTACAGTACTTCCTCCTTATCGCATTTATTTTCGCGTATTCTATGGTTTTTTTTCCATCCAATCACTAGCTGCTCATCTTGACCATGTGTTAATACTCAGCGACAGCTTGTCGATCTACCGTATTTAGGCTTTCATTTTATGTCGTTTCGAAATATTGCATAGGGGCTAGTACATAATGCGATATTTAAAAAGGAGCTTTCCAAGGTGTTCAGGTTTCAAGAATTTGAGTGAACAGGTCTTTTGAAGAAAAACCTTCAGCAAAGCGCCTGGAGGCCCCCACGGTACAATTGTTAAAGATTCCCGTCTAATAATCCTCAGACCGCTGATCTTGTACAATAGAAGATGCTTTTGAATTGCACTTGAATAAAACGCGACCTGGTGTTATGTAACAATGTAAACCATGGAAAACTTAAGATCAATCTTTCACTACTGCTATAGTTGTCGCTGGGCTGTGATTGAATTGCCAACCTGAAATATATTTAATGCCTAATGTCCTCATCATTCTTTCTTTCATTCTGAGCACGTTTGCAAGCAATGGGCATATCTATTGTGTTTTGCTTTCATCTAATTCCCTGTATTTTACTTGCCGGGGAGACGTCTTTTTCTATCACTACGTTATCACTTCAGTGCATTATACCACCCTGCGGACGAGAGCAAAATGAGTTATTCAAAAATTACCACCCCCTACCCAATACGGCACGAATATATGCGGTTGGGAAACAAAAAATCTCACTGGAGTCTTACATACGTTCATCTATTTTGTACTCTGCTATAATTTGTTTTTATCATTTTCGATTCGCTCCTGTACACATGTATTTGTTTATTATTTTTAGTAAGGAGAATCGAGACTCCATTCCATTTTCCTTACGAACGGGTTAAAAAAATCCCCGTATTTTGTGACTCGCGTGACATATTTCGTGGGTGTTTTCATGATGAAATACTGGGAAAATGCGAAAAGCATTTCGAAAAATTCTTAATGTTTTATCAAATTTACTGGAATAGCTACCTAATGAATGCAGAAAAATCAACATGTTATGAATCAGCTTCATTTAGTTTCTCTGTTTGTGATTTATACCCCAAACCCTTCTTTTTTACCACAAAGTTCATGTATGTTCAGGAGGCTGTAACTTTCATTCAAATGCTTTATTTTAAAAAATCTTTGAGATTTAGATGGTTTCAATATTCCTCTTTTGAATCATAAGTGACAAAAAATCACTTGCTTCACTTCAATTTTTTAGTTTGATGTTGACCCTTACGTGGAATGGCTGATAAAGAGCTGTGAAAATATAACATTTTGCGATCCTAGCAAAGCGTATCATGTGACGAGCTGTGGACCAATCACATCTTCGTAAGTGTACTAGCCATCCAATATAAAGCAACAATGTCTACACTATGTAAATATCCAAGTCACCACAAAACACTTATTTTCTAATCAATGCAGATTACTTTGACCTGAAATAAAAAACATGAAAAGTCATGTTGCAATCCTCTACTAAAATACCACTTACCAACTTCATTTGTCAGTTTCGTGATTTGGTAGGTCTTTCTGACAAGGTCTTCATATTGCTCCTACACAAACAAACAAATAAACAAGCATATAACCAAGAATACAAATGTATTATGTTATACAGGGTGGCCCAGAAAGAATGCTACGAGTATGATTGCTAATTTCTTCACCAATATCGGCAAAATGTCATTAATTTTTATTTCGTTGGTTAGAATATTCTTTTTCCAATAAAATGATACCACGATCATTGATTTTGAGTAAGGCGTTTTGATTTTAGGGCCATTTTTCGGAGGCAATGCAATTTCCCAAATTTGCCAATTTTTCAACAGCGGCGGTCATCGGAACGCCGAGATATTCTGGGGTCTCAGCTTGCCATACCGGACAAACCGCGATGACAATGGAGATGCAGCTCACACGGTCTTCTTTATGAAAGCAAGGACATTCCAGTCTGGTATGGCAAGCTGAGACCCCAGAATATCTCGGCGTTCCGATGAACGCCGCTGTTGAAAAATTGGCAAATTTGGGAAATTGCATTGCCTCCGAAAAATGGCCCTAGAATTAAAAACGCCTTACTCAAAATCAATGATCTTGGTATCATTTAATTGGAAAAAGAATATTCTAACCAATGAAATAAAAAAAATGACATTTTGCCGATATTGGTGAAGAAATTAGCGATCATACTCGTAGCATTCTTTCTGGGCCACCCTGTATAACTTTATTATCCGTCTAAGCCTGGTCTTTTCTTTGAATAAAAGAAATGACTATAACAACAGAGAAAATTGAATGTAGCTCCTAGGAGTTAATATATTACAGAAATGTCAAATTCCTGAAATATCAAACAATGTAAAAATCCGAACAATAATGTAAAAAAACAGTTATTACAATTGTATATTTGCATTACTTTCAACCATATTTACAAATACACTAGTAGTTTGCAAAAAAAAAATGTTATTATTGTGTCTCATTTACAGTAAACGAAATATGTATTTATGTTTTTCTTTGTTACTTTGTAACTTCACCATTTTGGTAATTACAACACAGTTAATTCTTATGTGGCAAATTTCCAAATTTTAGAATTAATCCACATGCTTTACACCAAGGGCTAAATCTTCTAACTTTAAACCAATACCCCATCATAGTGATGTTAACAATCTCATTTATACTAGTGTTGCACGACTAAGTCGCCAAAAGTCGGAGTCGTGACTATCGTCAAGTAGTTGCGACTCCGACTTTAGAAATGCAAGAATCAACTCCATGTAATCACATATGTAGGCCATATAAACCAGTCAAAACATCAATGAAAATGTGTGGGACTATGGCAAAAAGTCAATTTTTGGATGATCGTAATCACAGTTGAAAGTTGAATTTACTGAAATCATTGAAGGAAGACACTGAACAGTCATTGTATAGGCTGTAGTGTGCTTCTTTTTACCTCTTGATCGTGCCGACAGAACTGAAAGCCAAGAGTCGGCAAATAGTCGGAGTCGCGACTTTTGATCGGCGACTAGTCGACTCCCAAAAATCCTGGAGTCGTGCAACACTAATTTATACCCTACCTCAACAGGCCTCAACTGGCTGTTAATCTTTCGGACCGATTCCTCTGCCGCCTCCAGTCTGCTCTTCTTGTCGTCAAGGTCCCGAGACATCTTGGAAAAGACAAAAAAAAGAAGAAGATTGAAGAATTATGGACAGTTTGGCGACAATAGGTGACACATACCCATTGTAGAGGGAGTCATTGGAGGGGGAATCCCTGTGGAACGGAAGGATGGTGTACAATTGATGTATATCTGATGGACAGAAATCATGAATGTAGGCTTGAAAGCATTAGTGGTATAAAATATTTTCATTGTAGTTAGAGCACCTAGCTCCCCCTCTCTTCCTTCATGTTATTCCACTGAATTTAAGTTAAGACTGCCTACTATCGATTTCAGCAAACTCATTATACTAACCTGCAAAATACAGGCAGGTTTTTGTGTTGCTTCTGCTGTAACTAAAACAAAATATTGATTCACCTTCTTTGAATGGTCTATACAAAAGATTTCAGCATGTTCAGTCCATGTCATATTTTTATACCTTTAACTGTGGAATTGTTCACATTAATACTCCATTGACAGTGTGATTAAAAGATAATAAGATATTAACTTTCTTACATAATTTTGAACTTAATGTATAACAAATGCATTGTCAGTAATACATTGCAATAATCAGTCATGTAAATAATCACAATAACCTATGTAACCAACGGTATTTAAACCTTTCAGTACCACATTTAGAATATCTCTTGCAAAGTTGATGGTGGAGTTAAATGCAATGGTATAAGAGGGTTAACAATACATGCATATACACAATATTTTAGTTTGCCTAGACACAAAATTAATTGTTTCTTTGTCAGTCTCACAAGATGAGCATGATATGACGAGTTATATTGATCTTACCTGATCGGCCTTCTCTCTCCACTCCTTGAGATGTTTTGTCTCAGCCACATACTCTCTGATCGAAGAACTCTGGCAAAGGAATAACATTTAGAAAAATGGATATTAAATACCCTTAGGCATATGTAGCAAACAAATGACAACAGTCATTTGATGTTCATTGAGGTGTTTTCAGACAATCATCTTCCTACAATTAATTTGAATCTAAATGGATTGTAATGAGGAATGGAGCATTAGTTCCATTATCTGTGTGGATTAAAAATCTTTGAAAATTCTTAATGACATATTTCAATAATTCATTTCTTCTATGCCTCAAGTATTAGAATCAATATCCAAACATATTGAATGCTTTCGATCAATTTCATGCACAATCACAATAGATTTGAGTTAATTTATGTTTATAAGATAAGTTGTCCCTATTTCCTTTAGGCACAAGCCTGCTTGAGATGAGATCATGATTGTGGGACTCAACTTATGGGTCCTGGCAGATTCCGTTGGTTCTACATATTTTGTGTACACTCTGAGCTTTTTTGCATTATGTTGAAATTAACATTGCATACAGTCAGTATCATATGGAAGAAAAGACTATATAGGAATATCCTATATCGAAGTATAGGAACTAGAAACTCAATTTTGTGGAATGGTAGTGACATTTAGATTTTGAATTGAATTATTGTATCGCCTAAATTACTAGCAAGTCTACTTTCAGACCCTTGCCCTCTATGGTGTTTATCCTGAATGATACATAAAATTTCTTTAGGAATTACAAATGTGTACCATATTCTTCTTGCTACATCCTAATAAATCTTATGCACTAGTTCTCATGCAGATTAATGTTCATGGACTCATACAGGACACCTGAAATAATACTAATGAACTGACAAACAAGCTACACATCATTTAGTGTTTTGTGCATTTCTCACATGCTTGGTAATTATTGATCTTCAAATTTCACACGTATGACTTTAACCCTATATTAATTGGCGGGGGGGGGGGGTCAATTTGACCCCCCCTCGACGAATTTCGCGACCATGCCGCCGCACAAAATTTTTTCACCGCGTTGCTCGCCGACTTTTTACTTTCAAGTCTTGCGCATCTTTTGAGACCATTTTCGCGAAAATCGGACAAACCGTTAAGACGCTGCGCGACTTTTTATACATGCATGTCAACCCCAAAATTGCTCAAAAACGTGATTTCGTGTACAAAATCAAATGGAATTGTGTTTTCAGCCATAAATTATAAATGTAATATTATTTTTGCTTTTACTGTTGAAATGTAATTAATTTTAATGCTGTTTAGTAATTGCAAAAGTGTCCCCAACAAATTTCATCGAAAGACAATAGAAACAAAAGGTCGAAAAAAAAAAGAAATACATAAGAAGATTCACAAAAAAATAAAATACATAAGAAATATCATTCCAATTACGGCAAATGTTTTTTGTAGATAATTGTGTTAAAATGTCAAAATAACATTTACTCTAAAATTTAGCATCTACAGCTGTTTTTTAGTGAGTTTATAGCGAAAACAAAATTTCATAACCACTTATTTGCATAATTAATTACTTAAAAAAATAGAAAAAATTATTTTTTTTGAAAATTTTACACACATATACAGTCATTAGTTACTCCGGCTCTATGCGCACGCAAATTTCGCGGACGATCGCAGCAAATCGTCGGTTCGAGATTGAAGGGGGGGGGGGGGGGGGGGTCAAATTGACCCCCCCGCCCCCAGTAAAAGACTCTGGTTTAAATAGCCCAGTTAAAAATAGGTTAACTCTTTGCCTGTGCCATTAATAATAAACGGAAAATAGATTGATATATAATTAATAACAGTCAACCACATACTAGACCACTGGATATTATTTCAGATCCCAACATAAACAATGCATTTATTCATTTTACTCATGCATGAGTGACTCTGTATTTGATCAGAAAATAATGGTATTTTTAGTACTGGGGAAGGTGTGATAGATGAAAGAACGAGGAATACAGTTGTTCTCGTACAATTGAATATGAAGTATTCCTTGTTTATGTGGACTGTCGACTCTCGCGACAACATAGCGATTAGCGTGGTGAGAGTGTCAAGGGGAAAAAATGATGTTTTTGTGTTCGTGTTTGCAGGGGGTCTACGAACAGATCAATCCTATTCATTCACTCTAAGTGTATAATATATATATATATGACGTTTTGTAATATTTCCAGCTGCATACTTTTGATTTTGCATGTTAAAGCACTGTATAAACAAGTGTTTTCGCAGTTTTAAAAAATCTGAGCTGCATCGATTCAACCATGCTAACCAGTGTCCTCTGAATGGTCTAAAAATGAAGCCCTAAAAAATTGCAGTTTAAAACGATCAAGTGTAAGTGCTTTAAAAAAGTAAAAATCAATGAGAGACCATTCCAGCTTTCCCCCATAGACTGCTGTGTTGCAGAATTTCCTATCGCCCGATAGGAAATTAATGTGTTAATTTGTATCTGCACATATTGTGCTAGTGACAGCATTACTGTCCAAACTTTTGGGTTCTAAGGTGTTTATTTGTCCATTCAAACACTGTCAGATTTGTCAGATAGCAAAGTTAGACAATTTTTTAAACGTGTCTTCCACAGTGTTATATAGCATCTTTAAGAGTTAAGAATGAGAAATTTGTGCAATATGAATGGTACCTGTTCTGTTCTAAGCTTCCTGATAGTTTCTAGTGCTTTGATGTACCTGAGAAGAAAAATACATAATGGTATGTTTTAAACCTGGACATCAGCACAGACAAAGGAAAACACACACATCTCAATTAGAATTTCATTTCTGTTTATTTATTCATTTATTTGCAAGACATTTCATCCTCTTAATATTGCTAAAGAAACTGAGTCATGTTATTGTTTCTGGTATATATCAAACTTATTGAGGTTATCTAAAAGAAATGAATGAAAACCATAAAAAAGAAACTGTATTTAGGATTGCATTTTGTCAAAGAACAAACAAAACACAACAAAATACGACACACACACCAAAAACTATGAAATTAATTTGAATCAAAATATTAATAGAAGAAACAGAAAAAGAATGACAAAGGTGTCAATTTAGGCCAGGGGCCAAACCCAATTTCTGGTGTTTATGGATACTGTATCAGCCCCCACCTCCCCCCCCCTTCCCCCCAACAAAAAACAAAAACATATCATGCTATTTGGTGTCAAAAATTACACCACTTCCTGCACTTACATCCACCCAAGCAGTGACATATGACAATAGGCCTTCTGCTTGATAGCGACAAAGTAGGCAAACTAACACTTTTGTCATTTAGCCTCTCTACTACATATGTAACCTGTTATAACACTTGACAAGCTTACCTCGTTGCTGCAAATATTTCATCAAACTTGCTTTTCAACACTTTGCCTTCACTCAGTGGCCTGGAAAAAAATGCATGAAAAAAAGAAGGAAAACACAACACTTCACGGAGCATGTCAATCAGACATATTACTCTAAAAGTAGAAATTTCCACACAATTAAGTTTTTGCATTCAGCCGAGAAGACAAAATTTGTGTGTTTTTAAATTTGTGGAGGGTAATATATGTAATTCTTGGGTGAACAATTGAAATAAAATAGTATTAGCAACAAAGCCTAACCTCCACAATGTAGATCCACCTACTTTCAGATCAAATATATGATACAACATATTTACATTTTGCATGGTATAGACATCAATTTAATGGACTTTAGACACTTCCAAAATTGGTCCATCAACAAAATTTCAAAAAGATTTTTTTTTTTTAAATGACTGACATAGAGCTGGCAATAATTGATCTGCACCTCATTTGATCATCATGGGTCAAATATTGTTATGACAAGGTTGAAAAACAGATTTGTGATGAATAAGATAAATCTATTTTAAGCTTAAATTGAAATTACGCACAATGGGGTTGTTATCAAAATGTGGTCAAACCCATGTGGCTTTCTGTGAAGCCTCTTGTAACTACACCAAGAGACTCAAGGTGCTGATTGTTTATAAATAGCATTTTTGGTGCGGGGTATGTTGACAGAGTTGTTCTGTTTGTTGATAATTACACTAAATGCACTACTGCTCTTTATACCGTAACATAGAGGTCTCTTTTCTACTCTCACCTCCCTCCTTGTACCTACATGATTACAGGCAGTACGTAGCACTTGTGTGCAGAGTATTCATAACTTTGGGGATTTCTTGGTCCCTCCCACTGCAGTGCATGCATTTACTCCATTAACTTTTCATTATCAGTGATATTTTGGGCCATATCGTGCCTCCGCGATATATTGATATAATCATGAAATCATTATCCAGCACTGGATATTTTTTCAACGTGGAATAATCTTGATATAATCAAAATATCGCCTATCACTAGACAGACACACTACTCACCAGTTTGAGTCTTCTTGATGGCAAAAGATGACATTATTCAGGACTGGTTTAGAGACCCCAAGGCACTCCACCATCTGGGAATGATACAGGATAACAAGTATAAATGAAAGAATGTGATTACACCACACAAAATGAACAGGTAAATGTATGACCCAATTCGGTAAAACCACCAATATATTGTCAAGACATAAGTTTCTAAAGAATGTATTTTTTAATTACTTTTTTAAAGATATAACTCACATCAGCAATAAATCACAAGATAACATAGTAATGTTACTGTGAAGACAGTTGAAGAATTCAAGGCAAATAAATATACTCCAGTTGTTCACCCTAATCTGAAACTTTTGTTTTAACTGGAATCCTCAACATCACAATAGATTTGGACTGAATCTGATAAATCTAATTTTGATTTTATTGCTGATATCTTTAAATCACAAGAATGAAAACTAAAAGATATCATAAAATTAAACTAGAGGGGGAGAACCTGTGCATCTAGACCCAGAGGCAGACTGCAGAAGAAATGGATCAATTGCTTACAGCCAGGCTGCAAATCTAGAAACATTCAACAAATGTTGGAAGAAAAAACACTTGGCATCTGATAGATGTACCTGGCAGGCCATTATGAAACAGAAGCCATAACACACCCTGCTGATGTGGATGGCATAGATAGCTTGGTGATGATTTTTAAATGTTGGCTTGATACTTACTTGCCCCTTAGGGCAAGTGACATTTTTTTGCTTTGCTCCTCCGCAATTTTATGCTAGCTGAGGGTATGTGGGTGTGTTGAATTTGACTTTATTATTGCATACTGTATTTACCTCTCTGTCAATCTCGGCACAACGAGAACTGATGCTCCGTTTCTGTTGGTTGTGGGGAAAAAAAAATCATAAGTGGCAGTTACAAGATGACACAAATCAAATGACATTAAAAAATTGCATATTTTATTAAAACATTACTTCCTGATCTGAAATACAACTTTCAAGAAAAAATCTAAGCAAAAAATTGTATCTGTTGAACTCTTAACCCACTGAAGACGGTTTGATTTTGCTTTAACACACACTTTCATTAGACTTCACAAGGTATCTCATATGTAGTCTTCAACAGGTTAAGGTGTTTGATAACTGTAATGTAACGACAAAAATGATGAAATAAAGCAAAAATTATTTAGTCCTTGAACATTAAATTTCATGAAAATTGTAGAATGACATTTTTGCAATTAATAACCAACAGTCACTTCAAGCATCTTTTTATATTCTGTCCTACAAATGGGCGATCTAACACTTGTACACACGAATATAATAAAGCATATGTTGGCAGGTTATGGCAATTTGTCTTGACCCAAAATCAGAACAGGAGTTACAGCTAGTGTATAGTTTTGGTCAATCTTTTATACATTATGACACTGTTAGAAAACAACAACAAACCTACTGAAAACTTGCTTAACATGAACATGTTGTTATTTTTAAATAATCAGCAAGCAGATATGACTATGTGCATTAATTAGGGTATCACCTCCTCCTTAAAAGCATCAGCGTGTGCACTTTTAAAGGCACTCATGAATGTAGGTCTATTTAGCAAACACATATGAAGAGTTCTTTTCCAAAAGGTACTACATCCATAAATTCAAGTTCTGAGAAAAATGTGATATTTTAATAGACATAGTTAGCAATGTCAGTTTG
>JZLH01S0187757.1:39056-58522 GCA_001188425.1 Eucidaris tribuloides | reverse complement strand
AATTCTCCATCATTTAGAACCTTTCCTGTCAACCGGTGTGTGGACTCAAAATATCACTTATAATCCGCAAAAAAGTAGAATGTGCGCACATTGCGTGGTAATGGAAATGGCGGCGAATTTTAAATCACTCATAACTCTCCTGAATTAAACGGTGACCGCCTACTTTTATTACTCTTCTATAGATTATGATGCGGAGATAACCATTTCAGGCATCCCTTTCTATTTGGCCAAATTGTTGCGGACATCATCATATGACGTCAAAAAGCAAAAATCATATTTCTCGATATCTCATGACTGCATCGAATAAAATTACCAACTTGGTACACAGAAACTTCAAGTCAAAGTCATCACGGGTGCTTATCATATGCGTGCGGCGCATTAGACAAACGCTGTACGTGGTACGTTTAATGGTAACAGTCTTAAATCATCATAATTTCTCCAGACATTCAAACAAATGACCCTACTTTAATTGCTCATTCTGATAGCGATGATCGTAGATACATCTTATACGAATCTTTTGACGTCATCCTTTGACGTCACAAAGAAAAAAATTGTATTTTTCGCATATCTCATGACTGAGTCAAGTAAGATAACCAATCTTTGGTTTTTTTTTTTTTTTAAAAAACAAACAGTAACTTACAGTGTTTTAAAGGTATCACTTGGTGTTTATCATAATCATGCCTGCGTCGCGACGAACGCGTACATCGAATGTTGAATGAATGTTTGATGTGAGAATGTGAAGGTGGATGAGGGACATTTTCAGCAAGCAATGCATACTTGATTACAGATTGTTTGTCACATTTTCGTAGATTAATGATCGGCAAGCATTTACGCAGATCACAAATTGTCTTAGTGAGAATTAAAATCTAGTGTGTTTTTTCTTGTATACAAAATAATGTAAAAGAGGCCCAAAATGTTAAGTTCAACTTATGGGGAGTCTCCTTGCATGGTCACTGAGTCTATCCCTTTTCTTACATAAATTACTACGCTCGTCTGTGTTTGCTATAATCGTACATTGTCTGTGAAACGTATTTGAATTTTTAATTTTCTTTGCCTGCAGGAATTTTAATAAATCAAATCAAATCAAACTCATAAAACTCTGTTTCCATTTCATACATGGGTCCCACACACCGAAGAGTCTCCTTTGTCTTTAAAATTGCTCTACTGATGTCCGCCTTCCAGCCAAAACCTAAGATTACTAATTGGTAAAATATCTCTTTCTGTACACGATTAAATATCACGTTTATATATTAATTTTGTAAAGTTTAATTGTTTTATACTCGTCTGCAAAAGTGTGCTGAGAATTATTTTCCGTACATTCTACTTAATGAAATGCTTCACATTTTAAAGAGGCATTATCATTATTATCATTATTATCATTATCATCATCATCATTTATTATATCATTATTAACCTACTTTTACACATAACAAGCTTACTCAGATTGCCTGCAATATTTTCAATCAAACTTGCTTTTCACACTTGCCTTCACTCAGTTGGCGCTGAAAAAAAAAAACGCATGAAAAGAAGGAAAGCAAAACACTTCACAGAGCATGTCAAGTACTCTAAACGTGGGAATGTCTCGCCCAACTTACATTGTTGCAATTCAGCTGAGAAGATGAATTTTGCTGTATTTTTATTATTTGCGGAGGGTAATATTGTTAATTCTGAAGAAGCATTGATACCAAATTTAGCATAAGCACAAAGTTTCATACCTCCACAATTATGGCATTTTTGCCATGGAAAGACTTTAGTTTAACATATCAAATTGGCTCATCAACAAAGTGGAAAAAAGTTTTTGTTTTTTAAATGACTGATACACTACTCACCAGTTTGATCTTCTTTGATGTGCAAAAGATGACATTATTCAGGACTGTTAGGACTCCAAGGCACTCACCATCTGCGAATGAATACAGCGATAACAATTAATATTCTAATATATTATTTAAATGACAACAATAGCATGAAAGAATGTAATTACACTGCACAAATTGATCAGAAAATGTATGACCCAATTCCGGTTAAAACCACCAATATCTAAGAATAAGTTTTAAAGATTGCTTATCTTTATCATTTTTGTTACTTTTTTAAAGATATAACTCAATCAGCCAAATCAGCAATATACACACATCATAAAAAATAATGTTATAGATATTGAGGAAGTCAAGGCAATAAATATATTCCAGGTCATTTAACCTAACGTGAAACTTTTTTTCCTAAATTTTTAAATGGATCCTCAACATCACAATAGGTTTGCCACTGAATCTAGATAATAATTTTCATTACTATTTATTCCTGAAATTTTTAAATAACAAGAATGAAAACTAAAAGATATCATTAAAATTAAACTACGAGGGGGAGAACCTGTGCATCTAGACCCCAGAGGCAGACTGCAGAAGAAATGGATCAATGCTTACAGCCAGCTGCAAATCTAGAAACATTCACAATGTTGGAAGAAAAAACACCCTTGGCATCTGATAGATGCTACCTGGCAGGCCATGTGAACAGAAGCCATAACAACCCTGCTGATGTGGATGGCGCATAGATAGCTTGGTGTTGATTTTTAAATTTCGCTTGATACTACTTGCCCCTTAGGGCCAGTGACATTTTTTTGCTTTGCTCCTCTGCAATTTTATGCTAGTCTGGAGGGTATGTGGGTGTGATTGAATTGACTTATTATTGCCATACTGTATTTACCTCTCTGTCAATCTGGGCGCAACGAGAACTGATGCCTCCGTTTCTGCTTGGTTGTGGGAAAAAAATATCATGAGTGGCAGTAAAGATGACAACAGAATCAAAAGACATTCAATCAAATTTATCTTTTATCATAATATTATTCCTGATCTGAAATACAACTTTCAAAGAATAAATTTAAGCAAGAAATGATCTGTTGAACTCTTAACCCCATGAAGACGTGTTTTTTGATTTTGCTTTACACACATTTTCCATAGACTTCACAAAGAAATAATAATCATGTTAGTCTTCAAACAAGGTTAAGGTGTTTGATAACGTCAATGTCAATGACGTAATAATATGAAATAACAAAAATCAATTTACAGTCCTTTTAACATTACATTTCATGAAAATTGTAGAATGCCTATTTTTGCAATTAAACGAGATAACCAAACAGTGTCTCTCAGAATCTCACTACTATTCCTGCCCTACAAATGCGCAATATAACATTTTACGCCACTAACTGTATACAGATCCAATGGCAAGTTAAAGCAACTTTGACCAAGAATTCAGAATAGGGATGAATAGCCAGTTTTGGTCAACTGACCTATTTCTTCAATCTTTCATAATGTATGGCACTGTATTGAAAATTGCTTAAAACGATGCACTGTATTGTGATTTTTTAAGTCATCTTGCCAAACAGATGTAATTACATAAGCTATGCGAAAATGTTCCTCCCCTCTTTTAAAAGCATTTCAGTGTGTGAAATTTCAGGCATAATGGATGAATATATGGTCACTATATCATAATATGCCAAAAAGATACACTGCCTTAAATATGCAATTTCACTGTTCAACTATCATTCAGGAATAAAATTACAATTGGTTTATCAGTTACTGAGAACTCCTTTTTACATACTGTATGATCATTACCGATACTTTTCAGACTGCCTAAAACGAATTTTCTTGTTTTCCCACTGAGAGCTTAATGAGCATCACGCCTTACTCACCAAAGGTCATTCACGCGAGAATGGTTCCTTCCAAAGATATTGCAATTCTATCTTTTTCACTTGCAATTCAAAGAAATAAAGGGGAGACATGAATACAGGTTAGCACATAGTTCAAGCGGGTGATTTTCTACTTGACACAAAGTCATGTTACAAATCATAGTTGTCTTGACCTAAATAAAAAATATCTGTAAGGTTATTTTCAGTACCACGGAGACGCTAACGATGTACAAGTGGTCACTAAGAGAACAGCTTTCCTTTGGATCAATATAAAGCAAAAACATGTGTTGTGTTATGAGAGATGTCGCTGTATGAAAGTGGTACTTCTCTTTCTATTTCACTAAAGATCATGACAAATAACCTCAAGATGTACAGTTGCTCATAATTTCATTCTGCTAGTCGATAACATTACCAACTAACTATAAATCTTCATCCTTCATTGGTTTGGACATCAGATTGAAAAAAAAAAGTTATGATATGCACAATTTGTTTATTATCCGAATCACATTCCAACCACGGTAACAGAAGTTGTAGCTCTGTTTGCTTTCACTTGCAATACTTAATTAGAGTCTACGATAATGAAATCGGTAACTGCACTCGGGGCGGTTATTCCAACATCGGGAAAACATTCGCGATCGGCGGAACAAGGTGATACGCCTGTTTCCTGATGCCGCCTCCCCGAAGTGTATTAAAAATAAATACAAACGAATATTTCGTTTGAATCAGTACTTTTTAAACATATGGAGTGCCGCCCTCGAATGATTTTATATGACTCCTAAAAAGTATGCAACCACGCCATCGTGAGTAACAAGGCAACATCGGTATCTCTTCTACACCAAGATCAATTTACATGTACATAACTTCCAAGGATGTCAGCTGATTTAGCTAACACGGTCTAGTAAACAGCCCGACCACATGCACTCCAGGTCAAGCATTGGAGAAGTACAGCACTATTTCCTCCTACATTGACAGTTATACATGGCCTCCTTTAACTCTGATTGGTTTCTTCTGAAGTGAGCAATTAAGCTTAACTTGCTACAAGCAATAATTATTGACCACCTCCCCAGTAACAGCTAAACCCTGGGAAACAGAGAACAAATCCGTCCCGCCTTCAGTGAACTTCCGGCTGCTCTAGTATCTAAGCCAGCCAGTGAAATCCGAAGCATGCCATTAGCTCTGATCTCTACAGGTATAGTAGTACATGCATACAGTATGCTATAGTCACACTGGGGAGCCAATCAGATTATTAGCGGAGGCGTGTCAACTTCCCTATTATAAATGTAGGACATGTGTCCGTGCAATCAGGGGGAGGTCCCTGTTTGCATCTGGGGGGCGGGATCTTAACACAGAAATAAACAAGCTCGACAGAACCCAGTCGGCAAGAACCTAATGGATTCCCGAATTGTTTTGACGTTAGATTGTGGTTTCGCTATCCTCGACGTTCCCACCCGGCTTGTAGTCTAGATTCAAGACTGTGGTTGTACTTACATTGTATTGCCATGTTGCACCTGGACTGACTGTGAGGGTTTCTGTATTCATGACATATGATACGGTCTGGAGAGCCAGTTTATTATTATAGACATCGTCATTTCATTCCAAGGAAACTTTGACTGATTTCGTAGTTCAATATCACTGCTAATGTCTCCTTGCTGTTCTTCCCTGCCCCCTCACAAATTGTATCACTATTATTTAGAAAATGGCATTCTGTCATTTGCGTTCCGTCACCTTTTTTTTCTCTCTCCCTTTTTTCTTTCATGTGTGTGTGTGGTGTGCGTGCTCACGGTCACTGCATCACTATACGCCGACCCCTGCGCTCTCGACACGTGTGTGTGCGTGGTGTGTGTGTGGGATGTTGTTGTGTTGGGTGTGACCCTGCGGTGTCTGTGTGCAACTGGTGTGTGTTTACTCGTGCACGCATTTTCAAACCGATGACATACGAATGAAAATGTTACTGTACACCGATGACAAACACACCCAACCGATGACGTCATCGCGTTTCCAGACTTTGCAGATAGTCCAAATTACATGCTTGCTAATAGGGGTAGTGTTCATCAAGTTCACAGGTCTCTGTCATGTCATCGGTTCTCAGTAAAATCCAGACTGTCATCTTCTACAGTAAAATTCAGACTGTAATCGGTTCAGCTGATGCGTATCCAATGTTGTGTGTCATCATGCTTGTCGTGTAAAAATTCATATGGAAATAGATGTGATGTCATCGGTTTTAATGCGCGTGCACGCTGTATGTGTATGATGTGTTGGTGTGTGTGTGTGGTGTGTGTTGTTGTGTTACTACCCCATTTCTTCTCTTAAACATAGCTGCCCATCTTATCTATGTCTTATTTTCTTAGTTTTAGTAATCAGTATTTTAGTTTCTCAATGTTACGCATTTGACCATGAACAGTCGGTGGTGTGTTTCTGCATGGATGTGGCTCTCCGAGTTGGTGTGGGCGGGGGGAGAGAGAAAAATAGTTTAGAGGGGCTGAGTTTCTACAATTTTAATGTTTTCTCTCTTTAATAATGGAATTAAATGCTCTATTATTACAGTGCTTGGTTATTTAAATGCTGCATTTCATTTTAAACTTGTAACACAAAAAGAGAAACCAATTACTCCAGCTCTCATGTCGCGGGAGACGCGGGGGGGGGGGGGGGAGTTAACCTCATGCTACTGAGCTCACATAAAAATGCTTGATGAATGTTAAATCAATTGTCAAGACAAACATAACTGCTCAAAGTGCTCATACAAGCCACAGCCATCCTTTGTCAGATCATGAAGTCACACCCAAATAACCCTGTCACAAGCATTTGAGAATTTATTGAGCCTCTCCCCCTCTCCCTCTCTACAAGCATCCGGCATTTTATCCGCTGCTTTCCAAACTGGCCATCTAACTCACTTCAGAACACGCTGACACCTCAATTACGTTTAGCCAGATTGTCCGTTACCTTTCCTGCAGCACTGTGCCGTGGCTAACCAGTGTAAACATGTAATCACCCCATCCCGCCCTCTTCACGTATTAATAGCAATCACGAGATGCTGTAAAAAACTGCCTTCTCTACACCACACAGACACGCAATCTGATTGCGTTGCATGCGTAGTCACCGTCCAGCCTAATAATGGAAAGCTCATTGGGTAAACAAAAACTCAAATGGCAATTCCACATGCTTTCCCAGAATGACTGCTGTTGGGGAAAGGGACACTGACTACGAATTGTGTTAGTGACTAGGTGACTTTGAACTTTATTGTTTGGATATGAAACTGTTGATATCAAACCCGATTTGGATGAACACGCGGTCGACTTCACAGGTCTCGAGTAACACAGGCGGGTGACTTCCAGGGTTCAGGGGAAGTTTGTGGGACAGACTTTACGGATCATCTAAATGTTTTTTTGTTTGTTTGTTTTTTTTTAACCGGTAATTTCTCATTCATATACTTGCTTGCGGGCTGAATAAAATTTACTCAAACGTTGTAAGTTGGTAATGCCTTTAAACTTCATCCAATATTTTTATGAGAAACAACATCGCATCGGCGCACGGCGATTCCAAATGAAAACGGGCATCTTGGGATCGGGAGGAAAATGCCGAAATATCGGTTAAGCCCTACTTTAAATACATTTCTGATGAGTTTACATGAATAATTCTAGTCTGCAATTGGTGGGGGTAAACAAACATGATATTAAGATAATTGATATATAAAATATAATGATGCTTCATACATGCATGCTCTCAGTCAGTTGCCTTGGGAATATTAATCTCATGAGCTTCCAACCCAAACAGTCTACCAAATTGCTATCTGAACCACAAATGAAAAACCTTGTGGATACTGGAAACATCCTAGGCTCTACCCACTGAGACTAAAGTATGGAATATTGAGGTGAGGCAGGCAGTGGTGCCATGGGGGGGGGGGCCCACCGCCGTATGTCTTTCAAAAGTTAATGAAAATTACGGCGGAATTTAGTGTTTTCAACCCCCCTCCCCTTACGACCTTTGCTGAGTGACTTTTCTGTTTATTTGTGTCATAATTTGGCTTGTGGAAAAATTTTTGGGGCGCCAAAATTATCCACCAGCAAACCCCCCCCCCCCACCACCGACTCCACGGAGCAACTTATTCAGCTGTATTATCTTGCTGCCGAATTTGCCCATGAAAAAAAAATTTTTGTCTGGTAAATATTCCCAATGGATTTTGTTCGCACGACCCCCCCCCCGCACCCAAGATTTTATCTTGCCACTACCCTGGGCTGCGGGTGAGGGTTCTATGCAAAATGTACCGTTGCATCAAAATCATATCTTGTCTCAACATGTTTAGCAGTATTCACGTTAGTACAGTTTCAGTGACCAGATGTAATTTGAGCTACTAAACAGTTGGGCTATACACATAGATAACAAACAGAAAGATGTCAATTTCTGACCTTCTTCGAGTAAGCTATCAGAATTCCTGGTACACACACCACATCACGACCCTAGCCTTGTCCTTGAACGCAGTTTACCTGGGCTTTGACCTCTGTCTCGCATGAGCAACCTACCAAGACAAAATAAAGAAAGTTATTTATCATGACAGTATTATAAATTTTCAATTTTGTAATTATTTTTGCCCAAAAATGTGTTTCTGTTCAGTAAGAAATATATCACACCCAACATAGTCAGCCAATTCTTGTAACTCATGTATAGCTGTTTGAAACTTGAGAACTTTACAACTGCGACCCCAAACATAAAACATTTCATGTATTATATAAAAAGATCACAATAATTGTCATGAAGACTGAAAAAACTTAGGCCTGTTATCGTTTGAGAAATTCTTATAATATATACTCGCGCTAAGAAAATTCCCTTACCCAGATATCCGATAATTATCAGTATTATATTGCGAAAAATAGGCCTGAATTAACTTAACCCATCAAAATAGTACACATATTTTGTAGATCTGTGTATGTTAACAGAATGCTCTAAACACTGTCTTCCTTACCTGAAAAATATTGGGCTATACTCTTCTAAGCGTGATATTTCAGTGAAATGTTCTCCTCCTCACACGTCTTCCAAGTTAACAGGCGACTTGACTTGGTCTTTCCAGCCAAAAATATCAAAGCAGATCACCCAAAATACAATCTTATTTTGTCGCGCCGAGATCATGCCAGAACCACTACATGATTGTACATTCCGCTGTCTCCCGCACCGTATCCCTACAAGTGCATGAATCAACGCTAAGCTGCCACAGCTTCGCTGAGGGCCGTGCGAAACAAATCGATGCGTCTGCCCGCACACAGACTTGCCAAAAAACTGGCGGCCTTCGTGATCATTGTGAAGCGGCGTGTTGTGCCTTGGCCAGAATAACAACAACGATCACGAAAGGGAGGGGACCGCATTTGCAAGCTTGTGTGCGGCAGACGATCATTTGTTTCGCACGCCCGTGCAAGCTGCGCCAAGCTTACGTGTTATCATGCACGGGTAGCGATACGTTTGGACAGCAAACGATACATCATGTATATCTGCAAGATCTCGAACGCGCGATGTCAAAAATAAATGTATTTTGGTGTCTGGGCTTTGATATTTAGCTGGACAACCAAGTCAAGTCGCCTGTTAACTTGGAAAGACGTGTCGAGGAGGGAGAATATTTCACGGGAATTCACGCTGAGAAGGTATCAGCCCAATATTTTCAGGTAAAGCTAGACAGGTTTTAGAGCTCGGAAATGTACATAACGCATGTAGGTTTATTCCGTTGCTCTCGTGCTGTTACTTGTATCAGTTGCAGTACTTGCACCTCGTCTACTCAGCTGACAGTGATTTGGTCTATCAACAATTCGATTTTTGAATGTGATTTTGAAAGTTCTTCTTCAAAATGCTTGAACATAAAATCCATATCATATATGTCAGTTAACCATTAATACTCTCCCTGTGCATGATGAAATCAGCTCTGGGATTTGAAACAAGATTCATAAAGTACACATAGATGACTGTGTGCTAACATCGTTAACACAATCACTATCGATATTCATCGCTGAGATGCAAAATCAGCCGGTTATCGATAGTACTATTCATAGAGGGATATCAGATACAGGCTTAGAAAAACATGCAGCTGATAAGCTGAAACTGCTCAAAGTACAGTACCATATGTGATGTTTGTTACTCTCTTTACACCAGGGATTGGCATATTTCCGGACAGTTGCCTTATTTCCCGGGCACGGCCGTGGACAGAATACCGGTACAATACCGGTATTTACCCGCCTTTTGACTGGGAAATACTGGCGAAATATAAATACGCTACATCAGGTGGGATTGATTACCGTATGATAGTACTGGAATCCAAGAGGATACTTGTATATTCTCTTCAGTGGTGTTTTTGGCACAAGTTTGTTCTTATATTAGAGTCTGTCAATTAGTTTAATTTTGAATATCTCGTTGTTTTTATGAACCAGGATTTCAGTTAATTGGGCTCTGGCTCCTGCCCAATGAGCCTGCCCTATGTCTGGACACAGACCAGTGGGTAGACTAGTCGTATCATTTCGTTGTTGCGATGTAGGACGCATTTACAAAACAAGTTCACCTTCAAGATTCCAATCGTAGAAAAACTCACCTGCGGTTTTGATAATGGACACTGTGTTATAGCCAATGTTGGCGGTCTTGAACGTGTCTCCAGTTCTCTGAGTACACGTTCTCGAGATATTGTTTGTGCGTGTACTCTATGTCTTGTCTCGGTCTGGACGCAATGGTCTTGTGTTCTCGGTTCCGCTCGGTCTCGATGAGAATTGTCTTGTTCACGTAGCCCAAGACCATCGACAAGCACACTAAAACAACAGCTCAATTTGATGAGTCACTCTTCAGTATCAGATTCTCACTGCTTTCCCGCCCCGGCCTACATTTATATAAATAATTTAAACAAGCGATTTTAGTCAAGGCGAACCAAATGAGAAGAGATTAAGGGTTGGTTACCTTGTAAAAAGCTGTAATTTGGCCACTTTTAATGAATAAACCTTACCAAACTAACGTATGAAAAACTATGTGCGGTTACTGTGTCACTGGATTTCAGTATTTGCGGCGACTGTGGCTCACTCCCGACTCCGCTGGCTACAAGCAGTGCTGCTACTGTACTGTGTGTGCAAATTTATGCCAGCTATGGAAACTGGGCTTCGAGTTATTCCATTCAGTGATATTGGGTGATTTTAAGGTTTGGCGTTACGTGTCTCAGTCTCATCTCGGCTGGAAACCTGTCATCGGACCCCAAACACTGGTTAATTAGCAAGGCCCATCCAAAGACAGCTGAGTAAAGACATGTGTACATGATAGCATATGGACAAGAGAATGGACCATGGGATGCAGACATAGGGAGTATTTGTAGATGTGGCCAGAGACCTCATACTTACGCAAACAGTGCCCAGGCTACAGACTCTGGTAGATTGACGGGATCAATACTCAGGGTAAATAGATCACAGGAGTCAGATAGACAGCGGTCTCATAGACCCAGTTTTCAAAAAGGGTCTGACAGACCAAGGGGTCCAATAGACTGAGTCGGTCTGATCATCAATATCAAAAACCGTTCTGAATTAGCACCTAATTGGATCTTTTGTTATATCAGTCTATTGGACGCTGGACTATCAGACCCAGTTCAGGTAACTCGCGGGGTTCTCGGCCCTTTTTTGGAGAGTTGGATCTACCAGACCTTCCTTGAGGTCATCACGTCTATCAGACACCTTACGGTTAATGGGAACTATGGTCGAAGTCGGGCCCTCGGTCTATTGCGGTTTCCCGCAAAGTGGCAAACCTCTCCGGTTTGAACTCTGGTGCGAGCATGTTGGAGCCAAAAGCACCACTTCCATGTGTCATTAATTATGTCTGTTCACTTTTTCTGTTCAAATCTGATCATTGTCAATTCACAATTTCGTGACTTGTGAGTTTTTATTTAGGTCATACTTTTCGATTTATAGGAAACCTACATGTACACGTGTTGACCATATCAGCCTACCCCACATGTTGCGTTGACTGGTGTATGTGCATTTCGGTAAGGAAGGGTCCGTCTGAAAAAAGCGAAGAAAGTCACTTATGCTTCTGCTTGTGCATTCACCTATGACTCATCAATTACCTTCCTACCACTAGTTTTGTAATCTAAAACAAGTATGAAACAACAAGGCCTCATAAAAAAGTACAGATCACTAAAAAGATGTTGTAAATTCACTAACACTCATACAGTATGTTTGCTACATAATTCCTCTGTTCCCTTTGCAAACAAAGCTACCTATGTTCCGCTAATGCGTATATCAACTACCTATCAAGTATCACATAAATGAACGATTCATAATCATTGTCTCTGTTAGAATGGGCCAATCATTTGCACTTCAGCTCAAAACAAGCATTTCGCGGATTTTTTCTATTTTTTGCTATTATCTAAATACCCGAGTATCAGTCCACTATGATCACTGGGCAATTTGGCAGTTTCTATTCAATCCTTCCTTAACCAATTAATCCCACCGTCCATGTGGCACTTACGTGTTGCAAACTATATAGGCTGCATTGATTTACAAGTTGAATAAGAGTTTCTTTTTTCTCATGCCATACGTCTGCGAAAACTTCCTAAGACGAAAGAAAAGAAAATTGTGAAAAATCTGCACGATAATTGACAATGGAAAATTTCTTGATGGTTCCTGATTGAATAATCAAGTTATGAATGCAGACTCATGAGCGAATATATATTCAAATATATTAAATGTGGGGTTACAGTTAAATAAAAATAAGTGAATATTTTAGAATCAGATTTAGCTATGTAGACAAATTATTAAGCACTATTTCTCATCCTTAAAATGGAAGAATAAATTTTCAAAATTGATTTCTTTAATTCTTATTTCCGTCTCTTGCCATCATTATACGGGACCTGGCTCTTATTCCCGGTACGGGTATTTTACCGGTAATTACCTGCCGGTATTTTCCCACCCTTTTATATTTCCCGCCCAACCACTGCTTTACACCAAAATCAAATTACAAAGAAATAAAAAGATTAAGTACTTAAATGAACAAATAAATGATTAGATAAATAAATAAATAAATATTAATACTTTCAATTCCTGTGTCTCTTCCACACTCAAATATCTACCAAATGGTCCAAAACAAAATCCTTTGTTTACATTTTAGCGAAGTCTGTATCATTTATCTACTGAATAAAACACTTCTGCATGATGGGCAACCAACTGTAAGTACCAATTGTACTAATTACCTTAGGGTCATGAATGAAGGCGGCTCCTTTGCTTCCAGGAGGGAAATCCCCAGAGCAAATGTACTTCAGACATTCTATGACGGTCTGTCGAAGCAAAGTCAAGAATATAGCACCAGTTACAAACAAGGCACACAATTTACGAATCATGTATCATTTTGTGACTTTTTTTAACAGCAATATGGTTGTTTTACAGATCATAATACAAACTATGCTTTTTTCTTTTTCTTGCACAGGGGCAATTGTTCCATTTGTGACCTGGTTATACATCTGTGTGTACTGTTCATTCAGTTCTAATAGCGTGAGTCAGAATATCAAGAGTCAAGACATGATATATCTAGAACAATTTAACTATATTGCAGTAGATGGGTGTGTCTATTCCCTAGCCACCTTCTTCAATTTTAACCAAAATTATCACAATCCATTGAGGGGTTATCAAAAAATCATGATAACAATAAAGGGGTGAACAAGTAGACATTCTCAAAACCTGATTTTTTTTTGGGGGGGGGGGTTCTTTTGTTTTTTTTGTAATCTTATTTAAAGGGCAGTGACATGACTGGGAGAAATAAAAAGTGCCTCTAGAACCAAACTGGTTGAAAGATATACCAAAGATACACCAGCTGAAGTGTATCTCCTGGAAGGATTTATCTTGAATTTGTTTAATTAAGCCGAATCAAGCATGAACATACCAGAAATTCATTTCTCTCGAGCCCTGAGAAATATAAATCCAACAAGAAGCTACACATCAAATTTGTTTCACAAGGCATACTGATGGAAGCACTGTTAAAACGAGTCTCCCTTTGACTACAAAATTTTCACAGTAGAATCCTTGCATAGTTTACTTGATTCTAGAATAGTTTCACTCCAAGTTGAGGACTAACCCCATCATGTCAGTAACCTTTAAAGAGCCTGCATTTTTTAGCAAAGTAGGAATATTACCCTATCAATCATAATTATGTTGTCTAATAAGAAACTTACTGTTTTCCCCGCTCCATTCTGACCAACAATGAGAGTGAGAGGATGAAAAAACTGGATGATTTGTTTGTCTTCATCTGCCTGGCCAAAACTTCTGATGCCCTGAATGCTCAGCTTTTCAATGGATGACATCTTTCCAGTCAGTGATGTCCACTTAATCTAGAACTGCATGCACATGACAAAGAAATAAAGAATATACCAATTTTAACAGACCAATCTTTGCACTTGGATTCAGGTCAAGTATCATCCAATTATGTATTCAGCCCTTCAGATCAGCTTCACTGCATCAGTGTTAATGAGGACTTTTCACCTGCAAAAGACCATACACATGTGTGTGTATATCTATATACACTAACATAAAGACGGGCATAATCACAAAATATGTCCCCTTCCCCCCCCCCCCAATCAAGCGTACGCACACAAGTAGATCTAATCTACAATTAAACTAATGGCAAAGCTGGGGGCCTTAAGTTTAAACCCACGCTTGGAAGCGATCTGTAGTGAAGACAGGTGCCTTTTACGATCGTTTGCAGTAGTGGTTGTTTGTACTTCTACTGCTGTTTGCAGTAAGACATGAACATGATGATTTCTGTGGAATAGAAAATTTATGTTAAAGCCTTAATTTATTACCTTTCAACAGGTCAATGTAAAACATCCTTTTTAAAGTTTGAATTGTCTTTATGTGTATTGTGAATGAGCCAGATCGCGATCGATCGATTGTGCAATGGCTATTCTTTACGTGTTATGCGCATCTAACAATTTTGCCATAGGGTTTGCACAGCGTTCGCACCGCACAGTACCGCACGCAAGTTGCATTGACATAACACGCGTCGGCAATTAACCACACCGAATCAAACATTTCGCCAGTAACGGAGGCAAGAAATAAAACTATGTTTTGGAAATATTTTCGACTTCCAGGAGATATAAATTAACATGAGCTACTATTGGTTTAACACGTTCATCTCTCGAGTCGAATGCTTGATTCATTTGCTTTTCCGACTTGCTCGTAATTTGCTTATTATTCTTATCTTATCATCATTATTATTACTATTTACTAATTTAATTTTGGCTATTGCACGAATTTTAGGGTTTTCACCTCCTTATATATACATACGATACGCCACTGCAAAACATGTTCGTATTTGATTCATATGACTACTCTCTGTACATGAAGTGCCGTGTAGCCACTGAACTCTGTGATGGAGTTCAGTGCCCGTGTGGTGTGACAGAATCATTTTTTCGGACGCTCAATGCGTATGCACCAGCGATGTGTGTAGACTACATTCACTAGTCGCTTTGTAGCTATTATTGCTGGAATTGCCTTTGCCAGGGTGCAAAACGGAAACGCGCGGCCGGGAAGCACTGGTATCAACATGATCAATGTGGTGCGGGTGCGATTCTGTCTTGTGCCATTTACAACGGGCGAGGGTGTCCTGCATTGTGATGAGGAACGGTCCCACAACGATTGCCGAGCTATGGGGTAGTACAGCATCTTTTGCTCTGTACTACCCCATAGTTCTACTGGTGCTGACCGCCGAGGAACTATCGACTGCTGTCATTAACAATTTCGAATCTGTCTGGCACTACACGCTACGCAATTTTATACATGTGGGACCATTCGAATGTACTTTCAGACTTTTACCAGACTTACCAAATATTTAATTTCTTTCCAGAACTCAATTAACACAATAACATGAATAACGTGTTCAAACAGTAAGTCATCTCAACATCCAGTAATATATACATCAAATAAAATAACATCATTTATCATGGTCACAAAAAATAAGTCAGTCCCACTCACTTGTTGTGCTTCGGCTCTACCGCTCTGGCCCGGCCTTGCGCAAAACGGTCAATCATTCGTGCGGGAATTCCCGAATCCCGATCTCACACACATCGAACTAGCCGCCAAACCGTGCAAATTAACAAATGCGCAGCGAATTGCAGCCAAAATACAGTCCATTGAAAAATCGCGCGACGTGTACAGGCGGACCAATGTGATGCGCATAGGTCGTGTAGTAGAAGAAATCCACACATTTTGATAGAGGAGAGAGACAGTGGCAGGGGGAACCGGAGGGGGAAGAAGTGGCAGAGAGCCAGGTGGCGGGTGGGGGGTACCCGGGGGTGCGGGGGGGGGGAGTGGGGATGACGCACTGAACTAAAAATAATTTTTAGTCCAGTGGGATGACTAGTCTGACTGTCAGACCTTTATTCTGGAATCAACAGCCAAACCTGTCTCCGCAAAAACTGACAGAAAACCCATTCATACAGAAAAAAACCATACAAAACTAGCCTTCCCATAGAAAATACATTTTAATCTGTCAGGTCTGGTCATGATTAATGTGATTAGCAACCCTGAGGCATAAGACTTTGCATTGCCTCGCTGCTTACTCCCAAAGACCATAAAGATGACACCTTGGTTCAATAAACAGAGTAAAACAGTCCTTATAAATTTGATAAGCCCAGCCTATCTCGATCAACTGGTAAATATCTTTACAAACTGGCTTAAGTTCTAATTTGTTCATGTAACCAAGATGAAAAAAGCCCATACAATGCATGGAAGTAAATGACCATCCAGCGTTTTGAAGAAAAATCTTGTCAAATAACAAGAGATAAATTAAAATCCCCCAACAGTGATTCTTCAACAAACCTATAAACAGTGGTTAAATGACCCTCCTCCCTTCAACCTTTGCTGGTCACATCTTTGTATAAAACCCGGTTTGTTCGGGATAACAAATGAAATACAATTGGCCTATCGTTGGATTTAACTACCAAGACCTTCTTATTTTTTCAGACTCCCTCAGATTGAGACGAAGCTTTGGGACGGCCTAAAACGACAGTACATAAAGATCCTACATAGACATAAGGCTATAACACTCATTGTACAATAAATTTAAATCAAATTCCATATAGGCTACTTGCATAAAATCAATAATACATAAAATGCACGAGGTGAATAAGATAATGACCTAACAAGAACTCTATTACATTTGACAAAAATCTAAGAGCCGAGTCCAACAGGAAATACTTCCGTAGCAAAATAGCCAGTCGTTGCTCTGTTTGCCCAAGAGACCACCCGTACCCGTATAACCCATAAGCCGGGCCTTCGAAAAATAACGTCGCTCCTGTAATCTGCAATGCCCCATGCTGAATGATTCATCTTCAAAATCACTCAACATCGAAAAGTGGAAAGCCAAATCATACACACAAAATCATGTTAATCAAGGTCCTATTTTTATCATTTTTTTAAACTAAAACCTCCTTTTAAATAACAAGCTAATAGCGATCTCCTTCCATAAAATATTAGGGCGTCCGTATCCGGGCGGGGCAGCCAGCCCACGAATGAATATAGGGCAACATATTATTTCCTCTCCCTAAATATTTGGCAAACCGAAATATCATTAAACTAATGCAAAGAATATTTTCAAATCAGTGCAGATAGCTACAAAACTATTAAATTAACAGTATTACTATACATCACAATTAATATTTTATTAAATAACACATTTTTAACTTTACCAAAATGCGAAAAAATTGAACGACGCCCCAAGGCCTACTAGCCTATGAAACCATACAAAATGCTAACAACTTGTGCTTTGTTTGTTTATAACATTCCAGTGCTTTATAGCAAACCAGTTTTTAATTCGAATGACTAATCAGTAAACATAAAAACGCCGCTAAAAATAGTCATTAATCATATGAAACACTGTGACCCCTCGCTGTAAAAAAACAGTCCAATAGGGGGAAAAAACGTAAAAAACATTTAAATTCCTCCGGGTCTAAAATTGAAATCATTTTATGAACATTGAGCTCCTTTTGAAGTTCTGGCTAATGAATCATTTTCTTGTTCACGACAAGCGAACCCCATGAATACAAACTTTATGGAGACCCCATTTAAAAAAAATACCATCAAACTTTATGAATACAAACATTTAGGCCTATATACGCCATTTTAAGATACCAACGAACTTCATGAATACAAACCTAAATGGTGATCCTTTTTTAAAATGACATAAAATTTGTGAAATGCACCTAAAACTACATGTCAGGATGGAGGTCTCTTTCCACCTCCATGCTTTCAGTAAGACTCCTCTGAAGCTCACTGAACAGTATAGCATCATTTCTGTAATGATGTTTTCTTTGTTTGTTTGAAAAGGTTTTATTTTCTGCATTTCATATTTTCTTTCATAACAATAACATATAAAACATATATTCAGTTTACAAAGATATCATTCAGAAATTATTCAAAATAATACATAGTAAATCATATATTTTGTTGAAAGAAAAATACTACGATAAGTATATATATATATATATAACAGAGCATATGACCGAAATAAAATAACTTCATTTACAATACACATTTTACACATTGATGCAGGCGGCCGCCGTTATAAGCTACGCTTGAATAGACGGACGATCGGACAGTCAAAGTAAATGAAACATTCCCATTGTAAATACTTGATTATTCATACAGATGGACCATATTGTAGTAAATCTAGTTTTATACAATTACTTGGTACGCAAGAGTGGTGCCTGTGCGTGCTTGTGCAGGCCGCGCGAAGGTGTTGATGGCCAACAATTCCGAGATAAATGATGAAAGACTACGGGTGAAGGTTTATCGGTATACTACAAAAACAAATGCGTTAAAAACAGATGAAAAAGAAAGAGGGTGGACCAAATATTAGCTTATTGTTGGGTGTAAGAAATTACTGTACCGTATTGTATATTGATAATATGTATTTTTGGGTCTGTGAATAATTGGTCTGTGAATAATAATCTGCATGAGACTTATGTATAAAATTTGTCATGTTCATGAATGCATAGCCTATGGTACACATTAAAATTGTAAATAAATTTCCCACAATTATTATATAGGCCTAATACATAATGAATACACATGTAGTATTGTACTGTAAGGATTTGAAAGAGACTAGTATAAACTAGTAGAATGTATGTCTCCATGAGACAACAATTCATATCACGGTATACTATAATTTCACTAAAACTGAGTTTCTAGCTAAAATCTGTAATTGTTCTTAAATGATATTTTCTTCTATATCAGTGTATTTATACAATATCAAATTTTAGGCTTGCAAACGAGACACCCGGCCTTTAACTAACCCGAGCATTTTTGACCAACCTTTCCGAGAGTGACCTATAGTGCAAATTTATAGAACCGTGTTTCATAAGACGGTTGTACAAAGAAGAATTTTCGCTATTCATCATTGAGGAAAAGGTTTCACTGGTCATAAACAAGAAAACAGTTCGCTTGTTAATACGGAGAAAAGGGTACGAATCAGTTCGCTTGTCATTACGGAGAAAAGGGTACGAATCTTCTCTAACCAGCGACATCTATGACCACCTCAACAATTATAAATAGCGACCTCATCAGTGGTGGTGCCATTATTAAATTACTGTTATAATTTGCAAACTCTTTAACGAGCCTTACAAATTCGACGACTATCAAACCTTATTCCTTGTAAATGCGAATAGTAACCTTATGAACAGTGAAACAATCTGACTAGCGTTATTCATCCTTAGAAGAACCCACAAATGTCAAATGCTCCCGGGGGGGGGGGGGCAGTGTCATTACAAGGTGTACACCATGCGCGTGTATGGACTTGC
>JZLH01S0187757.1:0-11939 GCA_001188425.1 Eucidaris tribuloides | reverse complement strand
GGGGGGGGGGCAATACAATATTATCTGCCCTAATATTTTCATTGGCGTAGTAATAGAATGATACAATTATTAGTTTTGCAGTACTTACGCTGCTTTTTAAACATATGATTTTTCAATTTATCATTTTTTTTCGGGGGGGGGAGGGGGGCAAAACAATATTTTTGTCCCAATATTTTCATTGTCGTGTTTATAAAATGCCAAAATTTTCAGCGCGTTACGCGCGCAAAATTGCAATGTCGGCTAGCAATTTTTCGCCCGAGGTACGCAGCAAAATTGAATAATGTGTAAGTTTAGTGGTTTTGTAGTGTCTTACATTGTTTGTTAAACATATTATTTTTCAATTTATCTATATTTTAGGGGAGGGGGCAAAACAATAGATTTGCCCCAATATTTTCATTGGCGTGGTAATAAAGTGTCAAAATTTTCGGCGCACTACGCGCGCAAAAACTTGCAATATAGGCTAGCAATTTTTCGCGCGAGGTATGCCGCAAAATTGAATATTGTGTATGTTTAATGGTGTTGTAGTGCCTTGCGCTACTATTTAAACATGTTATTGCATTATGTTTTAAGAGTTTTGCAATTTGTCAACTTTTTAGTAGGGGTATAAGTAAGAAAAACGTCACGTTCTGCATAGGGGGTGATCCCTCACTCGCCCTCCCCACATAAGAATTGGCTACTCCGCCAGCATATAGGTCTAAATATGAAATGTGGTTATCCGAGCATTAATTAGATATTGTGAGAAATAAAAATGTGCCCCCAAAACAAATACGTCTAATACGCTAATATGATAATAATCTTGCTAATTGAGAGTGTAATCATGCTGCTGTTATACTTGTAAAAATAGGCATCAAAATGCTGTTTTGGGGGCTCAAAATGCAAAAATTTCCCTGCTCTGGGAGGCGGGATACCCTCTCCCGCTCGGTCGCTTCGCTCCATCGTAAAAAGGACCGTTCACTCATATTTTGGAACCTCCCCGAAAAAAATCGGGTTATGGGCCTGCTTATATTCTTTTCCTTTGTTCGATTTGTATATTCAATAAAGTAATGAATTATATAGATATATAATGTATATATATTAGAGATATAGAGACGAATAATGAAATTCTATTGTTGGACTGAGCATGACATATAGGCTGTTTTGCGCCTTATTCTAATTGTAGATTTTAAATGATCTCCAATTTCCACAGACATGACCCTCAGTCTCTCACAACGTGACTTTTGGCTAAAGTGATGTTATTTTGTTTCTGAAACTCTACAAAGTATATACTCCTTTAAAATACGATATAAAATGTATAGTAGTGCTGAGGTATACAGGAAAATTCGTCCCAATATATAGATGAAGTTGAAGTTCCACCTTAATGAACGACATTCACAGACACTCTGAGGTGAAAGAATTTTGATACAAAAAATGTGATGAACAGTCGCTCGGTCTTTATTATATATATTGACAGTAAACTATGGTTGATTTTTCTTTTAATTCTTCTTTCTCTTGAAATTTTGAAGATTTTTTGCAGGCATGAAGTCCAATATAATCAGGTTATAATATGTGAAGTACGATGTGAGACAACATCTCTTTAGTTTTTCAATATAATTAAACCCCTCCAGGGATCAAAATTTAAATCGTATAATCTTAAAGGCTTTATTGTCAATGCCTAAGCCATGAGAAAAAATGTGAATATGATTCATAAGTATGTAAGAGGTTGCTTTATATCCATGCTCTGTCGATGGGCCTGTCCGGCAATCTTTGTTAGGATTCCAATAAACTATCGATCAATGTCGTTTACGTTGTGGTAATTTTTCAGTCGCGTTTATGATGTTTCACACGTCTAATCACTCGAGAAAATGTAAAAAAAAAGTTCATTCGAGCCAAACCAATTAAAGTAAGATATTTTAATTTGAATGGGAAGCTACCTGGCATGGGTAGTTTTGATGACAATTGATACTTAATAAGTAATGTTCTTTAACCCTTTCGAACCGGTGCTAAAGAGTATAAAATAGTTATTGCGATTGTCTGGTTTAAAGAAAGTGCATCTCTCTGGTGCGTCACTGGTGTATAGAATAAAATATCATTTCAGAACCTTTATCTAAGTAAAGGAACTAGAAACTCGGTGTTGTTCGATTTATAGTGACCGTGAATTTGTTGACTGGATTAAAGAATAGTCTGTCACAGAAATTGTAATCTTTCATACCCCTGTTTATCATGTTTAATAGTGTTAATTTTATTTCCAAGTTTTGTAATATGTATCGTATGCATTTATGAACATGACAAATTTTATAGCAACTGTTAGATTTTTCATTGGATTAAAGAATTTATAAAAGAATAGCCAGACCCCTGCCCCTGCGTTGGTTTTTATCATGTATGATAATGTTAATTTCATTTTCAAGTTTTGTAATACGTATCGTATGCACTTATGAACATGATATTCATGCAAGTTGGTATTTATAGATGAATAGGGAAATAATGCCAATGAAGTGACTCAGTTAGGTAAGTCTGTCAGGCAGATTGAACCTGCATATGTATTTTTTAAAATTATTATTATTTATTGATTTATCATTATTTTTTTTCATTTTGCAAATTCTAGATTATTGCTACTTTTCAAATTTCACGGGCACGTCATTTATAAGTGGGGTATAAGTGGTATTTTTGTATTTCTGGAGGGCTACAATAGAGATTCAATCATAACAGATATTTCCCCACACTTGTTGCCAGAATGTTTCAACATTTGTGATTGACATGTTATGAAATTTGTGGTTGTTTTGACACTAGTTGTTACGACAATTTGACATTTTGTAGCTATTTTGTTGCTATTTTGTTTTACATTGGGTTCTATACCCCCTCAATTCCCTCTATCGTCGTGCACACGGCAAAAGGTCGTTAGCAAACGCTCTAAGCAGAACGACGCTAACAGGGAATTTCTTCTAACCTGAAAACCTTTGGCTTGTTCTATATTTCCACCTTTCGTACTGATAGAAAGATCTAAAAGATCACAATACTTTGATTTCATGTGAAATAAGCCAATGGTTGTCACGATAAAAGCAATTTACTGTTAACGCCCTTCTGCTTAGAGCATTTGCTAACAACCTAGGTAGAGGGGGTGTTTGGGATGTTCAGACATCCACTTTCCGGAAAACATTCCCCCTTTCTCGGAAAACACCCCCCCCCTTTTCCGTTAAACACCCCCTTTAAAAAAGGGAGTGATTATAAAGAGAACTGCGCGATGTGGAACTTAATGACCCTTTTGTTTGCTTGTCACGTCGAGTTGCATCATGGTAGAGGTTCCTTTCACACTTAATGACTTTTTTTTTGCTTGCCGCATCGATTTGCACGATATATAAACACAACCCTTAACAAAACTGCCAGAGTAGTAGTGTCTTCACAACAAATCACGTGGCTAAGATATTCTCTGCGATGACTTGTCGGATAAAGGCGAGACATTTAGTGCCATCTTCTTAATAGGTAACCAAACATGAGAACATGATTGCATTGTGCATCGGAGATAGTTACTGGTGTCACGCGATGATGTGACATACTGCAGTTATAAACTCGACATGAGAAAGATGTTTTCGTCACTGTTACTGAAAAGGAACGATCACAACTGGTAAACTAGTTTTCTACCGAGTGAAATACATTTTCTCATGATTGGTTCAAATCAAGCGCTGATCAGGTGGGTATACCTTGTTAGATATTTGGAACAATGAACCTTCATCATCAAAATCAAAACATCACTAGTGGAATTCAAAGCACATTTGGTCCCCACTACATGTATAGTACTGCCGCCACCATCGCCACTATCCACAGCCAAACTGTCATCATATTCATCATCATCATCATCATCATCATCATCATCATCATCATCATCATCATCATCATTATAGCTAAAGCAGCAGCGGCCGCATCAATTAAAATTATTTCCATCATCATGGATTCCGACTTGTTCTCATTACCGGGCACATGCTTTGAGGACAATATTTTCATTTATAATTTGAGTGACTATGCTCACAAGTTTGCTAAAGAAGACGTTGAAATTAATATCAAATCATATGTCATGCCTTTGATCATGGTCCTCGGTTTGGTCGGAAATTGTTCTTTTCTCTTCGTTTTGGCTCGAGTTCGCGCCATGCGGACCGTGACCAATTTTTATCTGGCCAATCTTGCCGCTGCTGACATGATGTTCCTGAATTTCGGCATCGGCGAAAAGATGTACCGTTTTTACCACTCGCCACTGGCAGATGATATGACCATGCTTGGACCTCAAGGATGCGCTACCATGACATTCCTCATAAACACCAGCATATTTTCATCTGTTCTCCTTGTTACCATGGTAGCAGTTGAGAAATTTTTCGCCATCTGTGAGCCGTTGAAACACAGGGTGGTGTCCGGAAGGGTACGTACGGCTAAGATCGTGGTCGTGGTGTGGATAGTGGCCATTACCTTTGCGGGAGTAACAGCTTCTTTTTTTTCGGTGATGGTCTACTACTGTGTAATTTGGCCTAGAGACGACATGTTCCATGACTTTCCACATCTGGTGGGCTTCTGTAGATCACCTACTAAGACTCTGTTCAACGCAGTTCACGGTATTCAGACGATTCCTATCTTCATGGCGATGATTCTCGATGTGATTCTCTACTACAAGATCATCGTTAGTCTCCACCGCCGAGTGCACAATGATAAGATTCAAAATAACGGCCGTGGTCGTATCGTTCGATTTCGAAATCTTACTGCCTGTATGTTGGTCATCAACGGCGTTATCTTCTTTCTTTGTTTGGCTCCGATGCAAATCGTATCATTCACTCTCATGGTTTCTGGCTTCGTTACCGGTAGCAACGAAAGTGTTTACAACAATGTCGAAGTAACCATGCCAATCTTACAAACTCTCCAGTACATCAACTCTATGATCAATCCCTACGTCTACGGTGCCACCAATCCACACTATCGTCGAGCCTTCAAGAATGCCTTCACCAAATGTAAATGGAACCAGTCATCTGTTCATCCAATTAATATTGTTGATAGGAGGTCTTTGAAAAGCCACCAACCCACGACCCTGAAGGATACACCGCTAAAATAAAGTTAGTGGATGCCTGAAACTGAACATTGTGTAAAGACAATAATAAAGAGATGAAAAACCCTGGGAAAAGCTAAAATCTACTTTTGGTTTGAATAATATTGACCATTGGATTTTAGATCACTGAATTACTGAATTTCTGTGGAGAATTTGCGAAAATATGATATCCTAATAACTCGTTCTTGGAATATCGTTGAAATAAATTAGACATTGTGTGTTGATCAAATAATGCTGTTTACAATTTGTATGACTAGGGACCTATCTCTTGGAGGTGGTCCGGAGTAGACATGGCATAGCAACCATTTTTGTTGTCAACAAAATATGTATACATAACGGAATGGAATCATTTTCATAAGTTTCATGATATTAGGGGCGTCACCCTCAAGCTTTACTTATAGCGTTTCCTTTTTCCATATTTATTAAAATATTAATTCGTTGTAATGTCATATAAAAGATAAATTCCTTACAATGTCATGTTAACTGTGATTTTTTCATAACGAATTGGAATTTTGTTTTGTATATATGTCTGAAATTCTGTTATGTATATATATATATATATATATATATATATATATATATGGATTAAATAAATACTCAAGTACTCAAATGATTAGTCTAAATTTAAACCTTTGCCCTGTACAAAGAAGACACCATAAGGAAAAAGTGCAATTTTGTATCCAAGTCATAAATTGCGTATCATATACATTCATAAACATGAGAAATTTTATCCATTGGTCCCATGCAGATTGGTATTCATAGACCAATAAATAAATACATAAATAATGCCAATGAACTGACTCAGCTACCTGCGGTTATATTTTATGCATTTTCAAATTCTAGATAATTACTCATCTTAAATTTCACAGGCACGTCCTTTATTGTAACCTAAGGGCATAAGTAATGTTTTGTTATGTTTCTGGAGGGTTGCAATTGAGATTCAGTTATAGCAGATTATTTTTCATACTTGTTGGCAGAATGTTTTACCATTTGTGGTTGGCGTGTAATGAAATTTGTGGTTATTTTGACATTTGCGGTATAGGATGTATTAACATTTGTGGTCATATTTACATTGTGTTCTAGATCTCCCTTCAATTCCCTAAAGTTCGAAGTATGTAGGCGTTCCAAGGGGTGTTGGGATGTTCAGACACCCCCTCCTGTCAACATCCCCCTTTTCCGGAACACACTCACCCTTTAGAAAATGAAATATGTGATTATAATGAGAACGATGCGAACTAAAACTTCATGACCTGTTTTTGTTTGTTTGTTTTTTACTTGTCGCATCGATTTATACCGTGAAACAGACTTTTCCCTTCAGATGTGATGACCTTTTGTTGCTTACATATTGATCCGTAGAACACAATCCTTTAAAAAATGATAAATCACGTGACAGCAACTTTCTCTGCGGTGACTGGTGGGAAACAAGCGCGACACATAGCAATTATAGGTGTCATCTCTATAATAGATAACCGAACATCCGAACATGAGAACACGATTAAATTGCACATAACAAAGTTCATGACGCATATACATTCTGTGCTGTGACTGGTCAAATAAAAGCGAGACAGATAACAACCACTTGTGTCATCTCCATAATAGATAACCAAACACGGCAATGTGATTTCATTGTGCATCGGAGATGACTTACCCACTACAACCTGTCTGCAGTTACGAACTCGACGTGCAAACTGTCAGAGCGATCAGAGCTGTGAAACTGTTTTTGGAAGATAGTATTTTCTCATGTCTGATTCAATTAATCAAGCGCTGACGAGTGACGAGTATTAGGAAAACGCCTTTTCAGATTTTTAGACCAATAAAACGTCATCAAAATTAAAACGTCACTATAGAATTCAGAGCACAATTCTAGTATTGCCGCCACTACCGTCACTATATCCACCACCATCATTGTCATCGTCTGCATTATTATCATCACTAGCCAAAGCAGCAGCCGCTTCAATTCAAATCATTACTGTTATCATGGCGGACGACCTGTCTTTACTGAACAAATGTTTTGAAGAAAGTATTCCTGTCGTTAATTTGAGTAACTATGAGGAACTTGCTCTGACGTTTGCTAAAGAAGACATTGAAATCAACATCAAGTCATATGTCATGCCTTTGGTCATGGTTCTCGGTTTAGTGGGAAATTGCACTTTTCTCTTCGTTTTGGCTCGAGTCCGCGCCATGCGAACCGTGACCAATTTTTATCTGGCCAATCTTGCCGTTGCTGACATGATGTTTCTGATTTTCGGCATTGGCGAAAAGATGTACAGTTTTCACCACTCGCCACTGGCAGATAATAGGACCATGCTTGGACCTCAAGGATGCGCCATCATGGCATTTCTGAAAGCCATCAGCAATAAAGCTTCAATCTGTCTTGTTACCATGGTAACAATTGAGAAATTTTTGGCCGTGTGCAGGCCACTAAAACACAGGATGGTGTCGGGAAGGGTGCGTACAGCTAAGATCGTGATCGTGGCGTGGATCGTGGCGATCGCATTCTCCGGAGTTACGGCTTCTTCTTTCTCGAGAATGGTCAACTATTGTCTTATTTGGCCTGAAGACGACGTGTTCGGTGGCTTTCCTCACTTGGTGGGGTTCTGTAGATCACCTTCTACGGCTCTTACAAACGCAGTTAATGGAATTCAGACGATTCCTTTCTTCATGGCAATGATTCTCAATGTTATCCTCTACTACAAGATCATCATGAGCCTCCACCGCCGCGTCCACGCCGGCAAGTCTCAAAACAAAGACCGCGGTCGCATCGTTCGATCTCGAAATCTCGCTGCTCGTATGTTGGTCATCAACGGCGTCATCTTCTTTCTTTGTTTGGCTCCGTTCCAAAGCGTATCCTTCACTCTCATGGTCGCTGGATTCGTTACTGGTAGCAACCGAAGTGTTTACAACAAAGTCGAAGTAGCATGGCCAATCTTACAAACTCTCCAGTACATCAACTCGATGGTCAACCCATTTATCTATGGCGCCACCAATCCACATTATCGACGAGCCTTCAAGAATGCATTCACTAAATGTAAACGTAACCACTCATCAGTTCACCTAATTAATCTTGTCGATAGGAGGTCTTTCAAAAGCTCCCGACCCACCTTGAAAGATACACAGCTAAATTAAAATTATCGGATGCATTTGGCATACCTAAAAGTAAACTAGATATCGTGTAAAGACACTCATATATACGTGGAAATATAATTTCAGAATCTCTACAAATATAGGGGATAAAAACTCATTTTTAAAAAAAAATAATGTTAACCATTAGTTTTTGAAATTAACTCTTTTGTAGCCTACACAAAAATGACTAGTCTATCTTTATACCATCATGTATCCAGGAGACATCAGTAAGTTAAGGAGTTCTGTTACAAAACAATATGATTGACAGTCGCTTAATCTTTCTTTTTACTTAGAAAGTGAAATTTAATTAATTTGTTTTTTCTTTAGAAGGTTTGCAGGTTATGTAGGCATGGTTATCGAGTCAAATGTTCAGATAGTAACGTTTTAAGTTAAAATCTAAAGTCGTGTGATAGCGCTTTTGCAGTGGAGTGATACAGGACCTAAATCTTCACGTTCACTTTTAAAAAGTATTACAAAGATCGATCACAGAGAAACTCGTCACCAGTGTGTAGCCAATTGAACAAAGCTATGAGAAAAGGATGGTGAAAGAGTACTTATAAGAAAAAAAAAATAATTTATTCCCATATCCAGGGGCGTAGATCCATGTTTCGGATTAGGGGGGGGGGGGGACAAAAGTGAAAAAATGTTCAAAATTTTCGGCGCGCTTCGCGTGCCAAATTGTAATACAGAATTTGGCGCTCTTCATTTTGATGTTTCATCGTATTTTTATGCCATGTTTAATGGTTTTATAGTGCTTTCCAATGCTTTTTAAAAGATATATTTGCATTGCATATTATGAATTTTTCAAATTGTCAAAATTATTGGGGGGGGGGGCAAACATATCGATTTGTGTGCCACCCCCCCAATATTTTCATGGGGGGGGGGGCGTTCGCCCCCCTGCCCCGACAGGATCGACGCCTCTGCCCATATTCTGCCCATGTGCATGTCCAGTGTCCACCCTACCTAAGGATTTCGATTCAATATTCATGTCATTGTGATACCTTTAATACAATTTCTATACTTTCCCCCTTCGGTGGTGTATTTTCTCCATTCGAATGAAAATTAAGTATTTGGCATTCATACGAAAATGTTTTTTGTAATGAAAATGTATATCCCCGCGCAAATTCCGACCTAAGAACACAATGTCAGTATCGCGCGTGACTCCTAATCTTTGTCCCGCTTACTACCCACCCCGTAGTTACCACTGGTATAGTTACGTCGCTGCTTTGACTTTATTCTTCATGTAAGAAATATGAAGTCTACGTCTATAACACTATGACATACGAACTTTGAGTTTCTCAGACCTTCGGTCATTCGGGAATTCCGCGAAATACAAGGGTCTACTTACGCTGCTGGAGGTGCAATACGGTAATGCACCACACAACTCACCTAAGACCATAAAACTGTAATTTAGGGACCTATATCCAAGCTTTGTTGTTTGTTTGTTATAAAGTCCAAGTATATATCTCGGTTTATTATTCTAATTTACATACTAGTATTTGAAAGTTGTAATTTGTGTGACATCAATTGCTTCATAGTCACAGTGTTTGCTTTTTATGCGTTTTATGTTATGTGATTGCACCAGTACTAGTCGTCTGTACGGTATTAACTTATGTAACGCGAAGAAATGTATCATTTAATAAATAAATAAATCAGTCAATCAATCATTCATTTAAACAATCAATCAATCAATCAATCAATCAATCAATCAATCAATCAATCAATCAATCGATCAATCGATCAATCAATCAATCAATCAATCAATCAATCAATCAATCAATTAATCAATCAATTTCTGGCATTGTAAGAGCTAAAAGCTAAAGTGTGTGTCATATAGCATTTGACATTTACTGCATTCTTTATCATCGAAATGACATCAATTCGCTTAATTAGTTTGTAATTTTTGTTTCTCTGTATTTTCTGTCTGTGTATCTATCAATCTATGTGTGTACGTACGTACTTATGTATGTATGTATGTATGTATCTATCTATCTATCCATCTATCTATCTATCTATCTATCTATTTATTTATCTATCTATCTATCTATCTATCTATCTATCTATCTTTCTGTCTGTCTATCTATCTCTCTAATTCTCTATTCTATGTCCATCTATACAGAATATGTGTTCCTATCTACTTGCCTATCGATTCATGCTTTAAAGTGTTGGAATTATCAAATAGAAGGCCCAAATACAACAGAAGGAAATTGCTGTGACGGGAAATCATTTTGGGGTTGTAAAAAGATTAGTAAATGAGCAAGACTGCATTCTTATGAAGAATTTTTTTTAAATAATGTTGAAATTTGACACTTTGTTTCGAAATTTGGTCAATGTCATGGTAATTCAATCGACACGTGTATATAGACACATAGACCGGTGTAGCCGATATATAGCTATGCCCGTAGTATTAATGTGTGGAAAACTAAATGAAGAAAGAAATGAGATGAATTTTCTCTTATGATTTTAAAAAAAAAGTCGTTCATAAAGGAGTACAACGACCAACGAGGTAATGGTATGCCTATTGCATTTCGTGATAATTCAGGAAGTGCGAAATGGGTTATAGAACAAAGGACTCACTCGATATTATCACAGAAATGTGTTTTGTTCAGGATATGGAATGGGGACGGTCACAAGAGACAGAATAATAGATCAAAGGTTGAGGAAAAGTAGGTTGTAGTGACGGCTCGGCGAAATCAACAAAAGAACGCTTGCAGATGAAATGAACCGAGTGTGAAACAGAGAGAATTGTTCTCAAACTGCATCTGAATGTGGAGATGTGGCTGTATATCATTTTCTTCGAATAGAATTTCCAGTCTGATATTTGACAATTTTTTTGTTTCTTGAATGTTTATACCTGAAGACACTAACGTCACATTGTAAATGAGGTAAAATGGTTTTAAATTAAACTTTATGTAGTACATAGACAGAAAAAAGTGTATTAAGAGATGGAAAATTACTAACAGTTTGTGTACAAGAAAAAAAGGAGGGCCGCTGTATATAACAATGTAGTGTTGTCAATTCATAAAGATGGTTTAGACAGATCCAGAAATAAATAAGTTCATAATTTGCCTGATTTTGTGTCGAATTTTGTGTTTTCACTGATTTTTCCGCTTAGTTTCAAAACAACTTGCCATCTGCCTGGATTTTTCCTTAAGTGTCATGATGTGTGATCATTGGTTATGAAATGTGGAGAAATTTTGTAGGTTAAGTGCGGTATTATTTCTGTTTCCGTCCTATTATTTAATAATACGATACTACATGAATTAAACTGGGTCTAAACAAGTCTAACTTAAAACATCTTTAAAGACTATAAAGGTAGACAATTAAGTGCTTGAAAAGTAATCAAAACAACGATAGATTCGAAACAACAAAACCTTCATGTAATGAAATTGTTTGTCACTTATTTATTCAGTGAGACATAAATCTGGTTCATAACGACTGATAACTAATAGATATGCCTACCAAAAGTACAACAAATATAGATTCACATCTTTTACAAAATAAGACATAGTCATAGAAGCATGTATTTTGCAAAAGAGAATAAACCCGTGCTATTACATGTAAGGCCACGCAAGGTCAATGCAAGGAAATAAACATCGCACACACACACACACACACACACACACACACACACACACACACACACACACACACACACACACACACACACACACACACACACACACACACACACACACACACACACACACACACACACACACACACACACACACACACACACACACACACACACACA
>JZLH01S0187740.1:20161-37980 GCA_001188425.1 Eucidaris tribuloides | reverse complement strand
ATATTGATTAAGTGTGACATTAATACCATAGAGACCTCTCTTTCATTGTAGTACAGAATAGGATAATGCATTCTTTAACCTGTTGGAGACTATTAGTTTTAAATATAACACATTTTCCATAGACTCCAGCCCCAGAAAGTAAGTGTGGAATGTTCATATACTATGTGGTTTTAGCATTGTGTGGTGCTATACCACATACCATTATTGTGGTACGATGAGTCATTCCATTGTCCTCCCAGATATCAACATCAATCTTGGTGTCATGTTTGATGATAAGCTCACTCTTCAAAAATTTGTCGCTCAAAAATGTTGTTCTGCATCTTTTGCACTTCGTAAAATAGGGAAGATCCGTTCATTCATTGACATTCACACAACGGAACGTTTAGTCCATCCTTTTGTGGTGTGCCATATAGATTTCTGCAATAGTCTTCTCAGTGGGTTACCAGCTCATCATGTTCAAAGATTCCAAGTTATTCAGAACTCAGCAGCTCAACTAGTGTTTTGCACCAAAAGAAATGAATCCATATCACCTACTTGCACTGATATTGTTATGAGCTTATGAATGCTTTTACGACCTGGCTCTGTCATATCTGAGTGAATTTCTCACTGTATACATACCAGAAAGAAATATCTGATCTAGCAAGAAAAATTTATTCATTATTCCGACAGTTCTAACCAAAACATATGGTGAACGTAGCTTTGCTCACGCTGCTCCAATTTTATCGAACAACCTTTTAGATTCTCTTAGGTGTATCAATACAATAAATCATTTTAAGACTGCTTTGAAAACATACCTGTTTAAAATCGCCTGATATATCTGAACAGTATGCAGTTCCTCTCTCATCCCTTTTTTCTATTTTCTTATAGCGCATAGAGACATGCCCAGCAATGTGTTATGCGCTTTATAAGCATGGTTTATTATTATTATTATTATCATCACCACCGCATCCCGCATTGGTGATCAGACATTTGCTCCGGCGACAGTTGCTCCGGTGACAATATCTCAGAAGACAAAGAGTTAGGGTTGCCAATGGGTTTCAAGATCAAAATAGGGTTACGGTTAGAGTTAGGGTTGAGGTCACTGTTAGTGCATGAAATAATCATCGGATCAATTGTCGCCAGAGCAAATGTTGAACATTCCCCGCATTTTGTCTCCGCAGGCATGGTGACGGAGGGCTGCACGTACAACTCCCACGCGTACGTGGACGGCGAGTCGTGGAACGTCGGCCACTGCAAGTCGTGCACGTGCCACAACAACTGGGCGCACTGCATCGCGCAGCAGGACTGCTACGCGGAGGAGACGCGGCTCTGCCTGTCCAGCCAGGGCATCAAGATGCCGGGGGAGAGGTGGGACGAGGACGACTGCACCATGTGCGAGTGCGTCGACGGCTCGCCGGCATGCATGACGTCCAGCTGCGTGGTCAAGTGCCTGAACCCGCGCAAGGTGGACGGGATCTGCTGTCCTGTCTGCGACAGTAAGTCAATTTCAAACTTTGTTTGGTGGGCTATATAGGAATCAGTGTGTGGTTAGGAGGTTGGTCCGAGGCAGATCTTGCGTATAATAATAATAATAATATTTTTTATTTACCCAGGGTAGCCTCTTCATTCAAATAGACTGTTCTTCCAGCGAGCCCTGCATAACATAAATGTTATTATTACCCTTCTCTGTTCTAGAATGCCAGACGCCTGGCTAGAAAGCAGTAGGTACCATTTTTAAAAAGTCTTTGGTATGACCCGACCGGGGCTCGACCCGCGACCTTCCGATTGTGAGGCGGACGCCCTAACCACTAATCCAAAACACATCACTTCCTCAGTTTTTGAGTACTGCTCATAATATTTTTGGAGCACACATTGGTGGTGGGCTTGAAGATGTTGCAGGATGTTTAAAAATGTTTCGGAAACTGAATTGCAATGATTATGACGTTGCAAAATAAATGGGGAATATATTGGGAATCAAACTAGAAACTACTTCCTAATTTTTTTAGCAATGCTATTGAAATTTGGCACACACATCGGTCTGTACATGTAGATGAAGATGAGCAAGAGGAAACTGTGTTGTCATGGTAATGGGATATTATGGCGATAAATCAGGGTACTGATGGGGAGGGGTATTAATCACCTTCAGTGATATTTCTAGTTGTCTTTGAAGAGCTACACCCTGGTAATAGCCAGATGAACTATTCCATGTCCCAGCTGTTCGAGGATTATTTGAATCATTCCAAGAGAAAATCCCAAAAAGCTCACTATGAGCACTTAACTCTTAACGTGCCAGAGGATTTTAACCTCTATGGACTTTATGTGTATTATGTGGTGCAGATCTGCGACTTCGGCACGTTAAGAGTTAATTAAGTCCAGCTTTCTCTGAAGCTCATACCCCTAAAAGTTGAATAAACTCTTCCCCATCCTTTCTCTTAGAGGCTTATTGGGTCATTCCAAAAGCAAATGGAGTGAAGCTGATTCAAACTTAGTGTTGAAGCACACACCCATAATAGTTTAATGAACTCTTTATGTCAGCTGTATTCAAGGTGTAATCAGGTATACCAAGAGCAATAAGAGGTGCTGAGTCAGTTCCGTTTGAATTGTAGTTGCTAAGTGTAAACCTCGAATTACCAGATTTGTAATGAACTTTTCTGCGTGTTCCTCTTCAAGGCTATTGCATTATGCAAACAGCAAGTAAAGAGATTCAAGTCAATTCTTTCCTGTTTAGTCTAAATCAGACCTTGATGGCCAAAAGTGAAACATTCTCTATCATCCCAAGTATTTATCTCAAGATTGTTCATACCATTTGTAAATGGATGAAATTCAAGAGATTTCTTTCTGATACTTTACAAATCTGTACACAGAACCCCCACCATTAAATTAACTCTACCATACCCTATGTTATTATGTACAGCTATTTGGATTATACCACTATGAAATGAAGGGGCATCAATTTAATTTCATTCATGGATATCAGATCAGTGATTTCCCACTGTCTGCTAAAATATGAACAGAAAAAGCAATAAACAATGACAAAATATATATTTATGCATGTCAATTCTCTCAGTTTCCTGAAATAGCATTAAGTTTGCAATTTGGACCTCTTCCTTGAAAAATATACTTTTGTCTTTGTTTCATCCCCTGCAGCTGTAACAAACTTCATCACCATGAATCCGATTGGATGTCCTGAATTCAACTGTACCCTGACTTGTCCTGATGGTTACCAGAGGGATGAGGACAACTGCCTCGTCTGTGAATGCCAGTCAGGTAGATTTCATCATATTTATTTTCAATGGTGTTGAAATTTAAAAAGCTTGTTTTGGTTTGGTAATCATTGGATGACGTAGATCTTATTTAGAACTGTTCTCCATCCGAGTAATTTAAAACATGGCTTGATGTATTTAAGGCATTGTTTTTGTAGTAAGATTTGTAAGTTTTATCACTCATTATAAAGTGTAAAACCTAAGTAAGAATTTAAGAACATCATGCATATGTTGTTGAAATTAAATGTTCATTGTAATAATGTGTCATCCATTTTGAAACATGTTTATATATTGAAAATGATTTTAATTAACATTGATTTCAGCAGTGAAGTTATTCTGACCAAAACATTTACACCACTGACCACAAACATTAATAATGCTTCTTCCTCTTCTTCTTCTTTGTCTTCTTTTGCTTCTTCCTCTTCTTCATTTACTTCCTCTTTGTTGTGTTTTTATTTGCAGACACAGAATTAGAAGTGGAAGTAACAACATCAATACCAGCAACAGAAATGTCTTCCGTGGAATGTCCAGAATTTGACTGTTTACTGCCCTGTGAGCATGGATACAAGATTGACAGTTATGGCTGTGAAATATGTGAATGTTTGACAGGTATACTTCCCTTTAAAGTGCCATTATAATTAACTCATTAAAGACTAGACCCAAGATATCTCAACTCAAGGTTTATAGGAAATGCATGTTACAGCAAAATCAAACCGTCTCCAACGGGTTAATAGTTCTTAAAAATGCCTTGCAGAAAAATGATAAAAGTTCTTCAACCTGCATATTGTTTTTCCAAAGTTTAATTATTATTTCCCCTTTTCTAATGATTGATCGCTTTATTTTGATCTGATTATTTTCACTATTTTTAATCATCCCTCTGTGCTTTGTTTGTAATCATAATTTCCGGGGTGTTTTGCTTAATTGTTGCTTTAATTCAGACTGTTATTTGCATCAATCACCAATTTTCGTTGATTTTAATCAATTTCCTGTACTGCAATTAATTGTTTCCATGTTTAAATTAGTATTTCCTCTGTTTTCTGACATCCTAGTTTGAATCTTTAGTTTGTGTTATGATATTAGTGTCATTGTCTGAGGTAAAATTCCATGCAACATTTTTTGCTCAGTAACAATACAAATTTACATTTAACTCTGAAAGGAAATACATGAAAGTGAGAATTCAAATACCATTGCTTCCCACAACGCAAGAAACAGTTCCACCTTAAACCAATTATTACATTTTTCCTTAAACAATTTAAAGGCAAGGTTCACCCTGACATCAAGTTGGTTTTAATAAAAGAAGAATAATGATAGAAACATACATGTATTAGTGAAAATTTGGCGAAAATCCACCAAAGAATAACAGAGATATGAAGGTTCAAAGTTTCAATTTTGTGACGTCACATGCGAGCAGCTCCCTATATGTCATGTACTATAAATTCCATAAAAGTGCCGTTTTCTCAGAAATTTGAAACTTGTTTTACCTGAGCATTCAATATATTATCAGAAACCTTATTTCAAAAAGGCTTCTGTGAAAAAAGCCATTCAATTATCATGAAACATTAAAAAAATGGCAATTTATAGAACTTATATAACATGACATATAGGGAGCTGCTCGCATGTGACGTCACAAAATTGAAAGTTTGAACCTTCATAACTCTGTTATTCTTTGGTGGATTTTCAGCAAACTTTCATTAATATGTTTCTCTCATTATTCTGCTTTTATTAAAACCAACTTGAAGGTGAAACTTGAAGGTGAAATTGACAAAATTATTCAAATTCTATTCTTCTTCCCCCACCCAACAGACACATCCAATTGTCCCAAAAATTATTTATAGTAAACAATTAAAAGGGGAAAAATGAAATCGACAAAATTATTTTAAAAACTTGATTTACTATCCCTTGTTGACAAGTCCAACCTACATTGAACAATCAAATGGAAAAAATGAAATATTGTCCAATACCATTGTTTTTCCCCCACCCAATAGACACAGCTACATGTCCCAAACATTACACTTAGCAATCAAATTGGGGAAAAAAAAAGAAATTGTCAAAATTATTCAAACACCATTTGTTTCTCCCCTAACCCAACAGACACACCTCTCTGCCCCAAACATTACATTAAACAATCAAAGGAGAAAAAATGAATTTGCCAATTCATGTAACATTGATTTCTTCTCCCAACAGATGGAGCCATCAGTTCCTAAAATTACACTGTACAATCACAAGAAATTAAAAAAAAAAGTCAAATTGACAAAATTATTTAAATAACGTGTTCTTTTACTAGTTGACACAGCCACCTGGATCAAATATTACATTCGAACAATCGCACTCCCCCCCCCCCCCCATGAAAAAAGAATTTAAAAAGGTGAAATTGACAAAATTATTCAGATTCCATTGTTCCATTCCGTTTTTCACAGGAGACACTTCCACCTGCCCCGACATGTCCCAGTGCAGCCGGCAGTGCCCCTACGGCTACCGGCAGGACGAGGCCGGCTGCGACACCTGCCGCTGCCAGCAGTGCCGGCCGATGGACTCCTGCACCAAGTACTGCCTCTACGGCTACCAGACCACGCGGCACGGCTGCCTCAAGTGCAAGTGCAACAAGTGCCCGCCCATCTCGGAGTGCAAGAAGCACTGCACGCACGGGTTTGACGTCAACGACAGGGGCTGCGAGATCTGTAAATGCCAAGGTTGGTTTTCTGTGGTTTAGGTTAGAATCTTTTGCAGTTGGGGAGGGGGGGGGGGGTGGTTCACTTATTATACTTGGACCTAAGGCCCTCCCAGCCCCCGCCTCCTCCTCCTTCTTTCCCATGCACTCTTTGGTTCTTGTTTTTCTGCCAATTTTTATTGGGGACTCTTAAGCCAGTACCTCATAATTTACCTTGAACATGCGAAAGGTATTACACCTGGTAACCCAACATTTGCTCCGGTGACAGTTGCTCCTGTGACAAAATCTCAGAAGACAAAGAGTTAGGGTTAGGGTCGCCATTGTGTTTCCAGTTCAGAATAGGGGTAAGGTTAGGGGTTGGATTATGGTTTGGATTGAGGTTGGGATAGTCGCTGGAGCATATCGTTTGAATAAAATGCGTACTACACCACAAGCGTCCATTATTAAATGCAGGAGAGCTTAATTTATATTGAACATTACATTTTTCGAAAGTGCAGTACGTAAGTCACCCTTCACCATTGAACACTTTTAGTGCAAATATAGAATTTGAGGAGCAATCATTTTCATTTACATGTAAAGCCACTGGCTAACATTTACCACAGTTAAAAAAACCTCTGAGCTATATGATTCTCCATGCTACCAGTGTCTTTGATAAGGTCTAAAAATGAAGCCCTGAAAAAGTTGTATTTCAAAATGATTATTTAGTGCTTTAAAAAAGTGAAAATCGTAAGTTGACACGATTCACTTTCCCATTTCCTCCCATAGACTTACTGTGTGTAGATCTAGGCTATTTTTTACTCGCCCCGAGTAATAGTTGTTTGTTCATTCATATCTTGCCAGTGGCAGCATAAATTTCCAAACTTTTGTATTCTAGTGTGTTTATTTGTCCATTCAAACACTACTATATAGCTCAGATATCAAAGCTTGACAATTTTTAAAATTGAAGCTCCACAATGTTAGCCTATCACTTTAACACACACACACACACACACACACACAGACTTTCCCTCTGGCGTTGCTGAAGGACGACCCACACATTACCCTTTAAGAATATCATTCCAGTTTGAATTTTGGATAAGTCTACTTATGGCTAGCCAGTGTGTCACCCTTTTACCTTGCTAACAAGGACCATAGACCACAATATGGGGTTGAAAAAACTAGACAGTCAAGATGTGGTCAGGTGATTATGTAATATGTAACATGTGACATAGACAGCAACCTCGCTCATGAGGAAAAACAGGAAAATATCTGATGTTTATAGTTTCACAAGTACAGTGATACATTGATTCTTCCCCTTTTTTCATTCATTTGGTTAACAACAAAAAGCTTTGATCAATTGAAAAATGTGGTTAACACTTCGTCAAATCTTCATCTAATTTAATGTCTTATTGACATTGCATAATATACAGTGTGCATGGGCATCAACGGTGTCTCAAAAAGTGTGTGGGGGGGCAATGTGGGTCTAAAGTGAGGAAGCAGAGGGAGGGTGTGGGAGGGGAGAGGTTATAACCTCCCATTAGGGACTTTTTTATTTAAAAAATGTGTCCTCAAAACCACATTTTAGTATTTTTTTTTCATTCTTATGCCATATAGTGTATGTTAAATGATATTTATTGGGTAAACCCTTTCTTTCTAGTAAGAATTGCCTTACAAAGTCTCTATCTCAGTCCCCCCCCCCAAAAAAAAACAAAAACAAAACAAAACAAACAAACATAAATAGAAAATAAAAAATAAGAAATATTGGAGTAGGGTAGGATGATGCAATGATATTGTAGATACTGGTTAGCATGTAGTGAGACACATCTGTTCTAGAGTTATATGGTAGATTACAAGAGGTCACAGGCAGACATTCACCGAGGTCATCTTCTGACTCTTTGAGGTCAATTTCATAATCATCTGTGAAGAGAGCTTAGCTGCTGGAATTCAAACTATTTCTATTACTGACAACCTTGCTTTGAAGAGACTTTGCAGTGTTTACCCACACACTAAATACCGGTATAATTCATCGCAATTACAATTTCTTTACTGTCATCATTCGTGCGGTTGCACATGGTTGGTTCATCTGCCAGCTCCTGAATGCGTGCCAAATTGTGCAGAAGTAACGAGAGGTTTTTAAACACAACAGAGTGACAGATCCCGTTTAATTGCAAACGCAATTTACATTCTCAGTTATCTCCGACAATGGACGCTATCTAACCCCGGTATTTGTACCTCTCCGTGTTTATTGTGAAGCAAACAAAGATGTGGAAGTGAAGTCATTATCGTTAACGGCAGTTCATGACAGGTTGAACAAGGTTCGGACAAAGAAGACACAAACAATAATAAGAACGAAACGTGTGGACGAGGTTATCGATCCTGATGTCTGTGAGAGGTTTGGACTTCGGTTGAGAGAGCATAAAGAGCTTGTTAGTATCACCCACAACTGACATACAGCGTGGTTACAAAAAAAAAATTCCCTTGACAAGTCAATGATCCTCTTGAGCCCGACCACAAAAACCACAGACTCATCAAAAGCTCCAAACCACAGAATAGTAAATTCCTTTATCGTCCATACCACAGACATGCATAGGTTCTAATAATATTTGTCCCCTGATTTCATTTGTAGGGTAGTTCTGCGGTTGCTGCCAGCGAGAGGGTGTTTTTGAAAATCTTTGTTTGAGATCGAAACATACTTGGTTTTCTGTTTTGATACCTCTCCTCTTCTGATAATACTTTGATTGTCACCGTTTTTTGGTTGGTGTACCTTGCAGACATTCTGTCTTATCACACTTTTCTTTCTCTCTCAAATGATAGCTCCCTCTACAACCTAATCCATTTGTTATCATTCATCAGTCACTGATTATGAATGAATATCCATGCAATTTCAATCAATTCCTCTTTGGTATATGTTGATATTTGATATTCTGCCTGAGTAACTTTAGTGTTTGCGGTAATGTACCGTACTTCCTGGGTTCTCTCATAATTGCTAGTTTAGCAATACGTCACTCAAAAACATGTAAATCTACTTATGACTAAAGTTATATGAAAACCTTGTATGAGAACTGATAAGATAAAAGTAATAGGATTATATTGACTGTATATTTGTTGATCACTATCGAGTGCATAAAGCGTAGAAATGATGAAGCTACAGAATCTGCCGAAATATATTCATTTATACCGGAAAATTACATCTTTCTTGTTTATTAGACTGATAAGTGATAACCATCATGTTTTTTCAAATCATTTGTTTGTAAAGGATTCATATTTCTTTTTAAATACAGTATATCTTATTTCTGGTGGGGTGGTTTTGGCAGGGGGTTATCTGAAATCAATTAAGTTTCCTTGTTGTTGCAATTTATTTGTCTTTAATGATTTTGTTTTATGTTTTTTTCATACACTTACACCTTCCAAAATGTCATAAATATACAAATGTGTATACATATATGACAGTAAGTATAAGTTAGTTTGACTTCATATAAATATGCTGCAGATCTGTTGCATAGGAACAGCAAGGAAACTGCTCCCACTCCTGCTCCTATAGAGTACTTCAGCACTCTTGTCAATGGTTTTTCGGATTCATGGCTTAGTGCTTTTATTTTCTAAATATATGTGTGAGTGTGTGTCTGTGTGTCTGTGTGTCTGTGTGTCTGTGTGTCTGTGTGTCTGTGTGTTCTGTGTGTGTGTGTGTGTGTGTGTGTGTGTGTGTCTGTGTGTCTGTCTGTGTGTCTGTTTGGGGTATTATATTAATGATGTCATAGGACCAGGAGTTACACAGGGTTTAACTCTCCTTTATTTTTGTAAAATCTCTTTTGCCACAGCCTCTCCAACCGTCAGTACTAGGCAGCCCGTGCCGGCGGCCCAAGGTTCCTGCGAACTGGACCGCGGCCGCGTGTACGATGACGGTGAAAGTTGGCACGATGGCTGCCGGCAGTGCTACTGCAACAACGGCCAGGAGATGTGCGCCCTCATCACGTGCCCCGTCCCGGTGTGCAGTGACCCGGTCATCAGGCCCGGCCAGTGCTGTCCGACGTGTCCTGGTAAGTTTGGATTAGCCTTTCTCCCTACCCATCTAGTATGTACCAAAAGGCATGAAATCCCTTCAGCATCCTGATAGCAGCGCAACAAAACCTTACTCGTGCCCTTAGGCTTTTTATGAAGGATGTGTCTGTGAAATTTGAAGATCAGTAATTACCTAAAATTTGAAAAAATGCACCAAACACTGACTGTAAGTTAAACGGTACCTGTTAGTATCTGTGTTAAAATCGCTGAAATCGAGTCAGTTCAGTAGCAGTATTTTAGGATTCATGTATAAACAATAATCTGCATTAGACTTACATGCACAAAATTTGTCGTTTTCATAAATGCATACAGTGAACAGTTGTATATGAGGCCGGTCAGAAGACAAAAGATGTGGCAAGATTTGAAATCATTCATATCTTTTTGTTATTGATTTGTCTCTTTTTTAATCTGGACAGATTCAGACATTACCAACCAGCCCCAGATCTCCCTCCAGGTGTGCCAGTCGACCAGCGGCCATTACTACGTGGAGGGTGAAACCTGGCTGATAGGTACCTGCACCTCCTGCGTGTGTCACAATGGCCGGGTCCTCTGCTCCCCCGAGGTGTGTCCTCCGTTACCCTGCCTCAACCCGGTCTTCAAGGACTCCCAGTGCTGCGGTGTTTGTGAGGAAGGTAAATTTCTATGATGAAGAGAGGAATTTTCTTCATAGTTTCATTGTGGTAGTCACAGATTTCATACGAATGTCACTGAAACTGTTTTACTGAGAAGCATTCAGAAGTGAGAGAATTTAGAACAGTTGCCCAATGCACAGTTTAAAGCCGCATGGGTATTTTCAGTGAATGTTATAATAAATCCGTTCATACAGCCTCCACTGCATGATTGGTTGATCTCAAATGCCTCACCGAAGACCCATTCATGACTTCATTCGAGACATCTATTAACCCATCGGCTATGGGAACTGGGTGTGCTATTTATTAACTCTATGGGGAGATTTCAGAATGTTATTGACAAAGGGTTAACTGTGAATTGGTTTCTTGAAATGGATATAAATGGCAAGGTTAGAAGTAGTCCTCAATTTAGGATACAATGCTCCCAGAATCAAGTATACTGTCTCTGCAGTGAAAATTCCATAGTCATACATTCCTTCTCGGTTGTACAATTATCATCAGAAAATGCTTTGATGGTGAAATTTGTTGTGTAGCTTTTCTATGGGATCAATTTCTATCAGGGCTGGAGATTAATTAATTTAATACTGGTAAATCATTGCTTCTTTCTCCTCAAGTAAACAAATTCAAGGCATATCCTTCCAGCAATGTATGGTATATGTTTTAAACCATTTGGTTCTTCTTGAGGCATTATTGACTTCTCCCAATTATGTCACAGCCATTTTACTGTGAACTGGCATCTTTAAAGCCCAAGTATAGTATTGGTAATTGGTAGAAAATGAAATTCTTTGCAATTATGTTTTTTGTAGATAGACTAATATGATCTATCTATGCCCAGAAAATTGCTCACTCTCCCATTTTTTTAGAAATGACCATACGATGTTCAGTGGGTTTGATGTTGTTCACTGATGTCTGTGATGACAATGGAATGTTTTGTGAACGATTGACAAAAAAGTTGTCTGACCAACCAAAACTACCCATATCTCCGACTAATCTTTCCACAGAAGCACCAGAAGTCCCCGGTCCGACCACTGAGACCCTGGCATGCCTGATGCCAGGAGGGGTCACCTTTCAGAATGGGGCCATGTGGAAGGAGGACAGCTGTACCAGTTGTCGTTGTGAGGGGGGCAAGGCCGTCTGCTTCTCCCAGGCCTGTCCCCCTGTGGAGTGTGAGAAGCCCCTGCTGAAGAAGGGCCAGTGTTGCCCGACCTGTCTCGGTTAGTATCAGCAAGAAAATGTTTTATTTATTTATTTGTTTTTCTTTCTTTCTTTAATTGTTTCTTTTCTTTTTAAATGCCTCCTGCCATTAACCCTAATCAGGCTGGGCTTTTTGGCTATGCTATATCGGGGGGGGGGGGGGGGGGATTCCGCCCCCCCTGAGATCTGTCGCGTCGATCGCGCGATGGCGCTGAAAATCGGCACACACGTTACCCATCACGTAATCTACAAGACTGTATAGTTAATTACCAGGATATTAATTCATATCAATTAATTATTGCTAATTTATGCGTAAAATCATAATTAAGCTGTAAATCACTAATTAAAGCTCAACACTGGCTAATTTTTGTGTCTGGACACTCTTTTTAGGCATTCTTAACAAGTCTACTTGAAAAAATCCGGAATCAAAATTGGATTTCCTATGTATTTTATTGTTTTTTCAAATTTTCTTATGTTATTGTTTTTCAACCTTTTGTTTTCTATTGTTTTTTTGATGAAATTTGTCGGGGACACTTTTGCGGTCATAAACAGCACAAAATTAATTAATTTCACCAATAAAAGTAAAAATAATCATATCAATTTATGAATTTTGGCTGAAAACACAATTTGTATTGAAATGTACACAAAATCACGTTTTTGAGCGATTTTTGGGTGACATGCAAGTACAAAAATGTTACGTAACTTGGGAACCGCGTACCCGGACGTCGCAAATTTGGTCTCAAAAGATGCGGCGACATTCGAGAGAAAATAAAGTCATGAAACGCCTGTGGCAACTGTCTCGCGCGTCGCAGACATTTTGCGCGAAACGTCTAGGGGGGGGGCGGATTCCGCCCCCCCCCTCCAGCCTTTTTAGGGTTAAGACGGTGGCTAGAGTCATTATGTTCTTGAATTGTACATCCATCCGTAACTCTTTGTTTATAGCAATATCTCAAGTGTGGAAAATGGATTTTCATGAAACTTGGTTAAAGAATGTATCACCACAGACAGGTGGACTTATCAAAAATTGGGTCAAAGGTCATAGGTCACTTTGTGTAATATGCAGTATGGGTAATGCATTGTATATCATACTATCTAAAGAAATCAGTTCTCCTGAAACTTGGCTTAAGTATGTATCCTGATAGAAAAAAGGGTTTTATATAATTTTGGTGTCAAAGGTCATTGGCCAAAGGTCATAGGTCATCTTGTGTACTGTTTTTGGCATTTTAGGTCATATGATGTAATGTCCCAAGAATAGATTGGGGGAATTTATATCAAACTTAGCTGAAGTATTTATTACTTCACATGGACGAACTGATTAAACTTTATAAGGTCAAAATGTCAGAGGTCACAGGTCACTTTTGGTAATATGCAGTCAACCTAAACCTCCCTTTTTCCCCAGTTTAGTGTTATATAGAAACGATCACATGATTGTTAGTTTTCGTTCTCTTTGTCACCTCACTCAGAGCCTGAGGCGGGGCCCGTGTGCAAATTTGGAGGTGAGGTGTATGTGGATGGTGAGACGTGGATCATGGATAATAACTGTACGTCATGCGTCTGCGAGGGCAGCAAAACGGCCTGTCAAGGACCCCCGTGTGAAAGTCTGTCATGTAACAACCCAGTTTACAGCAGAGAGAGATGCTGCCCCTATTGTCCAGGTGGGTACAGTGACAAACACAGACACATAGTTCCGACAGATTTGTCTTTGATATGTCTTCTTCATTAACAGACAGGACATATGGTAATGTGATCTTGTTATGTTAGTCTTTTTGTATGGAGGTAGCCTTAGAAAGGTCAATGGCCTGTGCTGCCTCCCCCACACACACTCGGTATTTGTGGTTTTGTAACGGTTTTGTTGCTGTTGTCGTTGTTTATGTATGTATTAATAATATAGTTTGCTCATTCTTATTAATTTGTATTATACTGTATATGATTTTAATCTTGTATCACATGTTACTTTTATTGAGATGTGGAAATAAATTTGAATTAAAAATTGAATTAAATATAGACATGATTTTGCAATGTGAATACAGAAGTATTTTCACCATTGAAATCACCAACAGCTGAACAGGATTGTTTACTGAAATTTTCATTCTATAACCGAAGTATAGTTTGCTTGATCAGACTATTATTTTTTCAATCTGTCAAGTATGGTAGTGTCATACCATAAAACAACATCAAGCCTACTCAAAATTCTTAACATAAATGACCAACTACCAGACATCAATATTTGCATTTGTTCTGGTGAAAATTTAGGAGGTCCTGGACTCTTTGTTTTTATTTCAAACTTTGGTTTTTTTTAAAAGGGAAGTGTTTCAGATATTGTGATTTTTATTTATATATGATATTTAAAGTCTGCCTAAAAACCAAATATGAAATTTGTTTTTCACCATATAACTAAACTATACACTACCTTTAACCTAAGTTTTATATGTGTATGTTTTAATATATAATGAGTTGATTAAATAATTAATTTAATTATTAATTGAATGAAATAAAATAATTTTTGTTTTGTTTCAGTTTCATTGGGGTACTTTCAAGTATAGAACATGCATCATTTGCCATTAAAGAGACATATTGATGATTTTGTTTTTGTAGGGTAATGGAAAGCAGTTGAAATAAGTGTACTTTGTTTATAATTTCCATTCATGTTTTGTGTTTTTCTTTGTGTAGATAAAGAAGTTGTTGCCAAAACAGTACAGCCCACGATAAAGACATCTCTGACTGATGATAAAGGTGCGTGACAAGAAAATAAATAACTTGCAAATCTTCAAAGCCATAATCACATTATTGAAATCAATCCTTGATTGAAACTGGCATCGTAATCACATTTTTTCTTCATTATACCTCCGCAATGAAGTCGCCGGAGGCATCATGTTTGCTTTTCCCTTAATTTAGTTAATTCATAGAGCCCTCTTGTTTGTGACTTCAAATTTTGGTTTGTAAGTTAAAATCTAGGTGAAATTAATGCTTACAGTATGTCACTCTGTGAATCTCTTAGTTGACTAAGAAATATTTTACACAATCGCTATATTTTATTCGGTCACAGATTTTCTTAGCTAGGTCTAAATTAAAAATATTGAATGAAAAGAAAACATCTTTCACTGGTTGTTTTCTCTTCAATAATGTTCATTTTCCTCAGAATTTTAGATGAACCTTGTCAAATCCCCAAATCACTCCAAATGTTTCAACCCAACTTGACTTTATCATGCATTTACATAAAAACTACCATTGCGACCTATTGTTCATGTGGTGACAACAGGTCGAATATCGTGTTTGAAAATGCTGAAGAAATACAATGATCACATGCTTGTTGTTAACCCGCTTTGTACTATTGCAGTAAAACTGTACAGACTTTTATATGTGCTATTTAGATATGGTGTTGACAGGATTTATATTGTGTTTTGTTACCAGATTTTGATGCCACTGAACCACCACCCAAATTTGGGAGGCCCAGAACTCCAAAACCACATCAACCGGCACACAAGCCCATCAACAAAGGTAAGATTTTGCTTACAGTTTCATGGCATGTTTTACCCTTTATGGTTTCATGATGGAAAAAAATTAAATATGCAATTTGCAATTTTAAGTGAAAAAAAATTCACAAATTCATGTGAAGATTGAGGTTATTACTGCTGACCCACCAAAATTGTAAGATGTTTATATTTTCTGTCTTGTTGTAGCATTTTACCAATGTGATTTTATTTTATATTTAAAGGAAATGTTTTTGCAGTGGAAGAAATAAATGAGGAACGATAGCTCTGAATTACATGTTTGTATAGATTTGTTGTAAATTTGCTGATGATTGCCAAATTATGATGAGAAATGTAATCGTACATACTGAAGGAATTCATTCCTTCTTTTTTCATTCATTTAGATTAGACAAGATGTAGAAACTATTTGACTTGATCATGATCATCATGGAACACAAAAATGGTAGTTATTTGAATTTTGTGGTGCTCATTTGTGTCATGAAAGGCATGTAACTTATGAAGCCTGAATATTACATATGAATTTATCTTTTCAGCCTGTTGGAGATGATGTTATTTCAATATAACATGTATTCTCCATAGGCTCCAGCCTGACATATCTTGTTCATAGTCTCCAATGGGTCAATAACTTACATGATGTAGGAACTAACAGTTTTGACTCCTGATCATGTAAGGAAAAAAAAACAGTGACATATTTTACAATTTTGCTGTTTGTTCACTCGCAGGTTCCAGTACTTCGGGTCCTCGTCGATCGACGGTCATGTCCGCCTCGTCCTTCAAGAGCAGCGTTTACGTTATCCGTCATCTTGTCGGTTCTCGTCTCCTCCTCGCCTGCTGTATCATCTTCCTCCTCCTCCTCTTTGTCACGAAACGACGCCACCGGTTACTCTACCACGTCAACGTCAAACCCGCCGCCGTCAAGGACGGCGGGGGCGGTATCACGGCAACCGCCATCAAGCCAAAGAACACCGATCTGAAAAACAGTAACCGGGACGCCATCCGTGACTCGGGCATGTTCAAGGACAATCTGCCCACGAAAGCCAGTACCAATGTCACGTTAGATGCGCAGGATATAAAAAGATACAGTGATATGTTTGCAGTAGGTAAAAGCATTCAGCCGGTGTGAAACAGACACGGACACGTTGCAATCCATCCACGCGTTTGGAATTCGAGGCGTGAGCTTTTTTTATTACGTGAGAAATGGACGTAAATATTTAAAAGAGAGAAATTGGATTCATATTTTTTTTTGCCTAGAACCGAGATCTTTGTACCATATTGTACTTGTATTTGTTTTCTGAGTGTGAAAGAGACGCTAAATACCGACGATGTGAAAACGACAAATCCTGAGGTATTGACATTGTACGTATGTGGTGAATACTGCATCTACAGGGATTTGGAAAGCTGACAGACACATCGTAACAAGCCATGCGAAATTAGTTTACGTTGCGGAAAATCTGATTGCACAAGAGTTCATGTGAATGCTGATCGTGATATGCTGGTGGAAGAATTGCAACAAGTTGAAGAGAAGCAACTGTCTTAAAGTGTCAGTCACAGACTGCAAGCAATCTGTGGTATCATACGTCATCTCTGGTTGATAATTTAGATGTCGGGTTTTATTGTGCTTTTAAAAACTGTTGAAAACGCTGCTTTAAGTGGCAAAATGAATGTGATTGTTTGTTTGATAGTTTGTTGGACAATATTTGTTTTCTTTTTCTTGCAAATAAGATTATGTTGTTATCTTGAAAATTGTAAAGATATAAAAAAAAGTACTATCAGGTGTTTGAAACAGCAAATAATTAATGGCTAATAACAAAGAAATAATTAACTTGGCAAAGTTTTTTGATTAAACTTGGACATGAGTACAATTTGCAGTATTTTATGTTCTCAAAGGGCATACATATGTGTATATTGTTTACTTGAATAACAAAATGATCTGAAGATTCTGAACCAAATGTATAGTAAATTAATAGTCAATGCTATGCAAGTGGCACAGCATCATATGCAGCTCAGTGTAAAAGAAAAATGAAATGTACACAGAGTGTGAATTCTGTGTTCGACTCATGTATATAGTTAAATATGATCAATCATCTCAATACTCAAATGTACAGTAGAGGTGAGACCATCGTATCTCCTTGGAAAAGTGAGAAACTTGGAGCTTCTGTTTCTCAATGGTTACTAATATTAGTTGTCAATGGTTACTGCCAAATGTGTATCTTTGAAATTAAGGAGCGTGTCTGTTTAACATTAACATGTGGTGTCAATTAACATTAACATGTGGTGTGTTATTTATCCGTGATTTAGGATCAGTTTTAGCCAGCGATGGCAAGAAATGCATTTTGAAAAATATATGTCTTGTCATTTCCTCAAATCTCTGATTGATATGGAGCAAAAGATGCTTCACATCAGGCAAGCAAATATTTCAAAATTGCAATTTGACGGGAGAGTTCTCACTGGTAAGTACTGACTCTTTTGGTGAGTTAGATGCCCAAACTGAATAAGTTGAATAGTCTGGGGAAAAATTGTTTTGTGGGTTAAAAGGAAAGAAATGGTTGATTAATCG